>FXXK01001839.1:0-13321 GCA_900184695.1 Betula pendula | reverse complement strand
AAAGTGCATTTTTTTCCTTAAATAAACTATTCATATTGTGACAACAAATAATAAAGAGAAAAAAAGTAACTTGCAATGTAAGGGACTGTTGTGGTGGTCGAACCATCTTCTTTAACTACAAAAATGGCTCGATCATCCTAAACTGACAATTGAGAATGGCTGAACCACTCATGTAACCAAAAGAAGTTGTTGCAACCTTTATAACATGTTATCCAATCACACAATAATAATTAGTTACTTTTGAATGTTGTAGTATGTATATTATTGATTGAAAAGTTATTTAATGAGAAAATAGATTCATTGGGTTTAACTCATACACATACAATTTTACTGAATTAATAAGTACTCTATCATTTTAGGGGGAAAAGAAGGAACTCGTCAATTCCCTCTAGCCAAAAGTTTGTAACTTTTTTGTTTTCAGAAGCTTTTAGGACGGAACAAACACATTTAATAATTCATATGGCTGGAAGTTAACAGAAAAGATTATAGGGCCATTTGGTTTGTGGAATAGGTGATTAAAATAAAAAGACTATTTCAAAGCCATCTTTTTATTTGGTAAGGACTTATTTTTAAAAATAATTATTCACATTAAAATAACTATTTTCTTATGAAGAGAAATACATATTCCTATTAAAAATAAGAGAAATAAACAACGTTCTTTTTTTTTAAATTTTTTTTTTTTACCATTTGTTTAAAAAGAAAAAATTATAAAGAAAAAAAAAAAAAATGAAAAAATATATTTCAACCCACTTATGAATATGTAAGAAAAAACAAGAAAAATTTTTTTAAAAAAAATCATATAGACAACAATGTTACGAAAACAAAAAGTAATTTTTTTTGCTTTGTTTTAAGTGGGTTGAAATTCGCTGTATATATGATTTTTTTTTTTAAAAAAAAAAATTGCTTTTGTTTCTTTATTTCTATAGTAGGTTGAAATATATTTTTCAATTTTTTTCTTTATAATTTTTGTCATTTTTGGAAGGGGTTGGAGCAAATTTTTTTCAACCCGGATTGGAGAAAAATTTGTGTCCATAGACAACGTTCCTTTTTTTTTTTTTTACCATTTTTTTAAACAGAAATCAAGAACGTTGAAGCTGGCCGGCCACCCCCAGAGTGTCTCATAGTAGACCCATGAGGTTTTCCGGGGGTGGTGCTACCACCTCCGGTGCCATTAGGACCTCAAGGGTGGCCATGCAACCCTCGATGGGAATCAGAGGTAGCCAAGCCACCCCTAGATTTTATTGTAGGTGGCTGACCATCCATTGCGGTGGTCGACCCATAGATTCAACGTTTTTTTTTTCTCTTTTTATTATTATTTTAATTTGAGCTTTTGACAAATAATAAATAAACGTTAAATTTTTTTAGTAATTTTGATTCAGTTTTAATTAAAGCATATGAATTGATACCAAACTAAATAATCAAAATAACTATTTTATTCTATCTTTTACCAATTTTAGTATTAACTGTTTTTTTTTAATAAAATATTCATTTCATATACCAAACAAAACATAAGATTTATTGAATTCTGAATTCTGATAACACATACATCATCAATCATTTAATTATATTAAATTGGAAAATGTTAGAATATCTACTCATGTCCTTCTCCCATCATTCTAAATATTATCATCACCATTGAATCTGTGGTCCCCATAATTCAATAAATATGAAAACCACAGATCAAATGATAATTTTAAAAAATAAAAAAATAGAAAAAGAACATAAATAAATGCTATAGCATTTCACATATTAAAAATAACAAGATTCCAATAAAAATTTGCTTTTGATGTCCAAGAAAGAAATAAGGATGATGTAACAATTTGAAAAAGTAAGAACTTTCATTTTAAAAAATGAAAAATATACGGTGGTTGTAAACATTAAAAAAAATATTTAGATTGAGATAAGAAGATAAGTGTTAGAATTTCTTTTAAATTGACTAGGATTTTTTAAAAAAAAATTTAATCTATAAAATTATCATGATTTCTTCAAATATGTAAACATTAATATAATTTAAAGAATTTTATTTATTTATTTTTTTAAAAAAAAGTGTTCATTACGCGTTATTAATAAAGTAGGTACTGTTCAATGTCAAAGACACATGACAATTATAAAATGATGAAAAAAATTCTTCATAAGAAAATTTGAATCCAAAATTAATTTAATTTTTTCTTCAACAAGTTTGACACGGAATAACAGAGATCACGTCGAAATCACAAGAACCCCCCATCAATACCGTTTTCCGATGAATATTTTATTCGTTTATTTTATTATATTCTTTGTTTGGAGCCTAAACAGTTGTTACAAAAGACAGATTAGCGGCTTGATTAATCATGAATACAGAATCAAATATTCAAATCCGCGGTTTAAAAAAAAAAAAAAAATATCTGCAACTGAAAGAAACGGGACGTACGTACGAACGATACGAAAGGGGGAAGTCTGGGGGAGGTTTTTATTGAGACTGAGGCGACCGGGTCAATTCATGGAGGAATTCCAAGGAGGTGGGGCCTACGCTGTGTAATGTGTGACCTGGAGATGATTCGAGGGCCCACCGGAAGGATAATACCGTACCGGTGGGCGCTGAGTTTCTTTCTTATCTCGGGAAGGACGGAAGCGTAAAAAGCAAGCGTCGGTCCCAAAAGAAGGACAAACAGTACGACACCTTGCTTCTGTCTCTATATGAAAAATTTTACATTTTATTTTCTATTTTTTATTTTTTATTTTTTATTTTTAAAATTATCATTAAATTTGTAATTGTTTATATATAGATACACATAGAGACCACAAATTCAATGGTAATTTTAAAAAAAAAAAGGATGAGAGAAAAATATTGGTAGAAACATTTTTTTTGTTTTTTTTTTCATTTAAAATAAAAATATTAGCAAATGACCCTAAAACACAAAAGACCCAAATCACTTAAAGTTAAATATTAGCAAATGACCTAAAACACAAAAGACCCAAACAGTTAAAGTTTTTTCTTTTTATATTACATTAAAACAGCTTTTCAAAAGTAAAATATACACTCTTCAAAAAGTATTATAAATAAAATTACCATGAAACTGAACAATTTGCAATTAATCTCTTGAATATCATAGGTTATGATAGACAAAGTTTGGATGTAAGAAGTGACTAGTTGTATTAGCAACTTTGTTTTGTATGAGCAAAATGCTCTTTTTTAATATTGGCAATAAAGTTTTAAGAATGATTTAAATAATAATAATAATCATGTGTTAAAGTGATTGACATGTGACATAGTTGTAATATTATAGTTTTACCCCCATATTAGAAAAAAAAAAATACCTCCAAAAAGAAAAGAATGGCCGCCCCTCATAGTTGTTCCTCACCAGATGAGGGGTGGCACCTCTTTTTTTTTTATATATTTTTTGTCTTTTTTTATTTAGAGGTGAAATTGTAATTTTACAACAAGCTCATCAGTTATATCATATGTCAATCAATAATTGGTTGTGGTATAGATTTATATGTGAGCATTTAATAGTTATTATGAAGAGAAATAATTGTTGTTTATCTTTTTTCTCGATTTTTACATATGTGACTTTTTTTTAAAAAAAAAAAATTAAAGAGCTTCATTTTATATTTGTATGGCCTATTTTTGTCAACATATGCATAAATAGACAAAGATTAAAAAAAAAATGGATAACAAGCATTATTCTTTTATTAAACTATTGATGGTAAGGACCATTTTGAACAGGTAAGTTACCTCAAGAATGTTTAAAACACTATTGATATCTTAGGGTTCAGTTTGGTATATCTACAAACTCTAGGCAAAATAAATAATTTCCCTTTAGTTAAAGTAGAGATTGATTGAAAAGTTTAATAATTTAGAAAGGACAGTGTAAATATTCTTACAAGTTAGGATGAAAATAAAAATTAGTTAACTCAAAAACAAAAGCTAGTCTTAATAACCTTAAAGTAGAACAAATTTAACCTTTTACTGTAAAGTAATGTGATCATAGTAAGGTTGATGCAAACCGCAAGAGACAAATTTTATTTAGTTTAGTTTTATTGAGATCTTATTAGTATTTAATTTTAAATAATTAAGGGTGTTTTAATATTTCAATAAATAGGTGTTACTCTAAATTATATTTTGGATAGGTCAATAAATAAGTGTTGCCTTAAATTATTTTCGGTAATTAAATAAATGAGTTTTGCTCTAAAATAGGGTTATTGTTTAGTTAGTTATTCTATTTAAGTGTAATTTGTACTCTAAGACATATCTTTGATGAATAAATATACATTGGCCGCACCCCATTGTTTTGACATCTCACATACATTAAGGTGTGATCAAAATGTGTAGTAGCACGAGGAAAAATTTTACTTGAAAAATTCAAAATTAGTCGATTTGGTTTATTTGATTTATAATTAGTTTCATGTGTTAATAAAATGAAATTAGGTCTTTGAGGTATACAAATTTTTTTTTTCTCTATATTTAAATTCTGTCAATTAGCTTAACAGATTCTGTTATTATAATATTAAATTAAATAGGACACGTGTTACAGTTTTATTAGCTCTGACATGTCATACTAATATAATATGTCAAGTCCGTGGATATAATTGTTTTTTTGGCATACTTCATAGACATTTGAGTTCATTTTGATACTACATGAAAGTAATTACAAATTAGGTAAATTAAAGGGATTGGTTTTGCAATGTTTCCTATTATACGTTTTAAAGGTTTTTTTTTTAAAAAAAAAAAAAAAATTGGCTTGAAAAAAATGTTATGAAGTGGCATAAAGGTAAATACTATTTTTGAAAGTCCGTGGATAAGCATGTCCCCGGATCCACTCACTTTGCCTTTTATGATTTTATCTAAAGTAATATAATATGAATACCTGAAAGTTCTTATACGGCGATTTTGTGATTTTGGTGGGACGGGCGGGTTGGTCGGGTACGGGCAAAACCTCCCCTACCTGCCTGTGGCAGTTGTAACTGTCCTAGTCTTCAAAATCCTTTTCTTTTTTTTCTTTTTTTTTACTCAGGACAGCATCACGGGGGCCTGTAATTTTGAAAAAAAAAAAAAACTCCCCTTCCAAATTCTGAAATAAGCCCCCAAGGATTTTGAAGAAAAATAAAAAATTAATAAAGAGTAGGATTGTGCCTTAGCTGGCCTTGGAGACGAAGATTGGGTACTTTTATTATGTTGTTGATAGTTGCCTACCAATATGCTAAAAAGAAAAAAGAAAAAAGAAATCTTTTATTCATTTAAATTTCAAAGAATTATTTATTCTGAATACTATTTCTACCATATAATCATGGTCACTTTCATCTTATTATTAATATTTTTTATTTCTCAAAAACCATGAAATTGTGGTCTTTTTTTTTTTCTTTTTTTTTTTGTCTAAATGTCATTAAACTTTTAAATAATTGTTTTAATACTTATAGGTCTTTGAAATTATAAAAGCATTAGCTATCAGCTTTTCTTAAAAACTCTATTTACTTTTTTAAGGTTTAGAAAAAATGTTAAAAAGAATACAAAAAAAAAAATATCTACCAGTAGCCTTCCTTTAAAATGTTTCCCTAAAATTATAGAAACACAAAACAAATTCATTTTAGTCTACATTCTAAAAAACTTAAAGTAGTTCATTAGATTTTTAATATAAAAGACTTTATCTTTCTCTAGCATTTGTTTAAACAATTTAATTTCTTTACTTTTCTACCTTTTTTTCATTTTAATTTAATAATTATTTTAAATGAATATAGAGAACATGATTAAAGAAAATTGCTTGGAGTTATTGAAATAAGGGAGTAAAAAAATAAATGGTTCTTTTATAAAAAAAAAGTCTAAAAAAAAACTACTTGTTAGTACTCTAATAATCCTCTCTACTATCTTATCATTCACTGTCATTAAAAAAAAAAAAAATGTCTCCAATTAAAAAAATTGTTCTACAATCTATCTCTTTAACTTAAACTCATATATTTATCTACATAAAACACGTGTTTTATAAGTATTTGAATATTAATCCACAAATAAATCGTTAGAAAAAAAAAATTATATTTTAATTTAAATCTAATTATGGGTTGATCAGTTGGATTTTAACCATTTCGTTCGAGGAAATCGATAAGAATCAGGCTGATCCGGGATGGAGGTGAGCGGGATTTGGAAATCTTTTTGATTTCTTAAAGCAACCAGACCCAACCTACCAAGTACCTACCAGTTGTTGATAAGTTCAAAATCTACAGATTAAGACCTAATCCCATCCCATTTTGCTAATTAAGCCAATTGGGTCAATCCATTATAAAAACATCATCGGTACGAATAAATTGGAAAAGTCAAATTTGCAATTAAAAGCCTGATAGTGATAAGTTACTCCCATCTTTTATTGTTGTGCATTTAACACTAAAATAGATAAAATAAAATGAAAAATTTTTATTATGATATATTTTGGTTAATTAAAATGAAAAAAAATAAGATTTGTGGCTGATAAGGTGTAGTGAAAAGAACCTGGATTGCTCATTTGCTCATAAAAAAGCATTATTATTATCTTATTTTTTGTGATTTTGGTTGCCTTACCTTTATTTAAAACGACACAACCGCACTAACAATTGTCAGTGGAAAGCAACCGTGGCTCAATTTTGTGACATAACCTAAGTGTACATGGTGGGGTCAATAAAAAAATGAGCTTAACATTTAAAAAATAAAAAATAATTATTTTTTTTAAAGAAATTAATTTAATATAATAATATATTTTTTATATGAATTTTAAAAATTAATTTAAAAATCATTCTTTGGTTTTACGAAGATACCAAATTATTATCAATTTTTACTTAAGTGTTCGGCGGCGGGCCCGGCCGCGGTTTCCTTTATTAATTTAATATATATTTTCAATAATAATCATGACTTATCTTTTTATATTTCTTAGGACATTGTGATTATAAATAAATTTTTCAATAATTTTAGTTTGAAATATTCTTTTAGCAAGGCATTATTAACAAGTATTGTTCAATAACTTTTGATGCTATATGAAAACTAGTGGTGTATACGAGCCGTCTTGAGCGAGTAACCGGCTGCTTCGAAGATCGGTCGTTTAATTGCTCGAGTTCGAGTTTCGAGCTTCGAGCTTCAAGCCGATCTCTTTAAAAACTGTCGTCAACTCGCTCGCCGTTGGCTGGAAGGGCGATCGAGATCGACTTCAACTCGAATCAGGCGCGAAGCGCCGATCCCGAGTCGAATAACTCGAGCTCGAACCTCGCTCGGCCATATTTAAATTTTTGATTTTGATTTTAAGAGGAAAAAAAAAAACCAGAAAGGGAGAAAACAGAAGGACGCCGGTGAGAGAGGAAGAGAAGAGGAAGAGTCGCGGTGGGAGAAAACGCCCAAACGTCGATGTAGTAGGGCGGCGGTGCGCTACCGGTCTAGGGAGGGAGAACCCTGCTTCCGTCGCGGAGGAGCTCGCCAGAGAAGGAGAGATGAGACCGCCGGTGTGAAGAGAAGTATTACGGAAAAACAAGGTTTGCGGAAGAAATAGGGAAGAACATGGAATGAGGAATCGGAATAGAAGAAACAGATGGAGAGAGAATTGATCTTATCTCTTTTTTTTTTTTTTTTAGAGTGATCTTATCTCATTTAAATTGTTGAAAGATTTAAAAAAGTTTCAAGCCGACCTCAAAACTTCAACTAGGAGATCCAAAAGAGTAGATGGATCGAGAGGTTATAGAGGAGAATGTTCCGGCTGTAGTAGTTAGGTAGCTAGAGAACAAATGGTGTTAGCCAAAAAAGGAAGAAAGCTGAAAAAGAAAAGTGAGACAGTCTCTAGGAATGTCACGAGTTTAAAAGGATGGAGCTCAGTTGCATGAAATGAAAAGATGAAGGTAGATGTCGTGCGTATACCCCAGAAAATTGCTTACAGCAGATGGAGGGGAAGAGGAAAGTTCAAAAATGTTAGGAAGAAGAAAGGCAAGCAGTTGGGTTGTTTTCGTAGCATTGGAAAAGTGGAAGACATGTATGGGAAAGTGGAATCACGTGGCTAGGGTGCTTGCAAGTGTAAATGCCTAAATCCATACAGGTGGCATTGACTGAAGAAGGGCTAAGAATTCGGAAGATGTTTGGAAATTGGCTTTATTATTTGTAAGTGCGGTATTTTTTTTCGTTTTGTACAGTGTTCCCGAGTGTTTGAAAGTAATTAAATGCTGATCTTTTGATTAGGGAAAAAAAAGAAAAAGAAAACAAAATAGACTTCGTGCTGATCTGCCACGTGGGAGACATATTGAATGATAGTTTTATTAATATATACATCATAGTAATAGACTTCGTGGCTGATGCTTTTGATTAGAAAAAGAAAAAGAAAAAGTAGACTTGGGCTGATCTACACGTGGAGACATATTGAAATTGATAGTTTTGATAATATATACATATTATAATAGACTTGTACTGCATCTACAACGTGAAGGCTAAGGAGAATTGATAGTAATATACACATTAAGGGTTAGCCGATTCTTAGTAAAATTTTAAAAAAGGTTTGAGTAAAATTTAATGTATTGAATTCTGAAAATTAAATTTATATTGCTATTAGAAGGAAATTTTTTTTTGTTTTGGTTTTAGATTTTATCTTGGAGATTTAAAAATTCAGTGTTAAAAAAATCATGCAACTAAGAGCGAAGAGAATTTAAGAAAGTTTGATCAAATCTTTAAATGTAGATTGAGATTTTATTTGAAAATAATGAAAAACTTAGTTTATTAGGTGAATTTGGTCAATCTCATTCCCATTTTGCATTTTTAAGATCCTTTTATAATTCTGACATCCAATTTAATATCAAATAATATTTAAAATCAATAATACCTTAAATTTGCATTTGATCTTCTTAATTAATGCAAGATTTTTAAAAGAATGTGGTTGTAATTCGATAATTTATTAAAAAAAAAAAAACAAAATTTTTTAAGAAAAAACAATATGTGTATTATTTAGGGAAATGTGCTATAAACAATTAAATAATATAGTTTCAGATTTAGTCTTTAATTAATGCGACTTTTAAAGAAATTAAGAATAATTGTTTTCCAAAATTTTAATGCATTAGGCTTGTGACTTTTGGAGATAATATTTTGTCAACAATAAGGTTAGCCAAATTATATAAAATTATCAGAGTATGTAAATTATACTATTACAAATTAAGCCTATAAACATTGATTATGTTAACTTATGCTTATTGTTAGCTTTAATTGTTTAATATAAAAACTTACTGTATATGAACTTGTATTTTTAGATCATGTGATTACTGAATTCTAAGTATCTATTGATAGGACAATGTAAAAATAGTTAATAAATATTAACTAACTTATTGATAAACATAATTAGTTTGTAACATTAACATTATTAGTTAACTAATTATTTGAAGTAGTGGGGTAGTAACTTTAATATTAATATGTTTATATATATATTCTAAGTTCAACATTAAACTATATATGTAACATTGTATACCTATGAATTTGTATACCTTATGTCACATTATGTGACTATAATTTATTTTACTAATAGACTTGCTAGCTTAATTTTGTAATTATATATATTGATGATCATTATGAGTCTTACTTATCTATAATTTCTTAAATATTTAATGATAATGCTACCATATGAATACCCATAAATCCATATGTATCCTAAGCATATAATAATCATACTTAGATCATATGGATCACTATAATCTAATATTGATCATGTGATTCTAAATTATAATAAGAATACTTAGATTCGGAATGTAATAAACACTTTCTTTGATTTTCATACAACATATTTTTTTTTTCTTTATAATAATACCAACATATTTGATGGTACACACTAGTCATTAGCATAGTAATTGATCTATTTCTATATGTTTACCCACCCCATATATAGTAACATATTAACACTATACATATTACATAATGATTAAACTTCAACTACTTAACTTATTCTTAATTAAATTGCTATTCTGAGGTCATAGAAAGAGTTTGGATGAATAATTCCACATTGTATCTATGGTATTATCATTAGGGAACACGTTGTCCTTTTCTTTATCTTTCGATTATCAATGAAGATTACAAATTGTTCAAAATTAAGTTGCCTATTAATCTTGTAAGTACTAAAGTTAGTATATACTTAATTTGAATGATCAATATATATTATATATAGTTATATATATATATATATATTATATAATATATTATATATATATAATATATATATATATTGATTAACATTATGATTTTGCATTATGCTAATGACACCATGTTAGTTAACCTAACATTAAATGTATGGAAAAATCATATTTAATCCCTAAGTTTTTATATGATTTGAATTAGTCCTTGAGTTCTAATTTCAAGAGTATGGCTCCCTAAGTTTGGCCTAAATTTTAATAGGTCCCTCTATCACTTTTCTATCAAAATACAGATGGTTTGTCATATATTACTTGCTACCTCAATTCACATGTTAGAGTTCATATCAAACACTTTAATATCAATGTCATATATTAAGGCCAATCATCATAAAAAACAAAATAAAACAAAAAAACAAAAAACAAAAGACCAAACATTAAAACATAATCATCTTCTTTATAGCTTAATCTTTCTAGATTTGATCATTAAAGGAAAAATCATTACTTTGATGTTGATATAGACTTTGCCGTGCAAATGATGAGACACACATGATAAATAAAAAATTATTAATTTTGACGTTTAAGTGATAGAGGCGGACCAATTTCACAACTTGGAGTAAAACTTAAGGATCTTTTTCTTCTAAAATTAAAAACCTAAGGACTAAATTCAAATCAGATAAAAATTAAGCGTATTAAATATGATTTTTCCCTTAACTGTATTTAGTTAATAGTTATTATAACATATATTAAGTTTGAAATTAATAAGTATTAGTAGTATAGTCCATTTCCACGTGAAACCTCACGGGACGCATATCCCAAAATCATCCTGACCGTTGACCTTAAAAAAATACAAAAGATTAAACGTTTTTGTGGTTTAGATTAGTGACTCACAATTTTTTAATGTAATTGAAAAACACAGGAACACACACTAATCTCCGGTTGTGTTACAGTTGGCTTCCACCATTTCAATCCAACGGCCAAAAATTTCAATCACCTTCATCCAACGCCCACACTCAGCATTGAAAAAGAAAAATCAATTAAGGCATGCTCGTCGACTCGTCCTCGTTCAAACCGCGGGGACTTTAAAAAAAAAAAAATTAAAATTTTGTTACACTTGCCCACCCATTCCACGTGAAACCGCACGAGACGCAATCCCAAAATGCATTCCTGACCGTTTTAAAAAAATGCCAAAAGATTGAAACGTTTTTGGTGGTTTAGATCAGTGGAGCTCACGATAATCATTTGTATGCGAAACACATGAACACACACAAGCTCCGCATGCGGTACAGCCTGTTCTCCACCATTTCAACCTAAAACTACCGTTAACATTCATTATAGTTATATTACATTATGTGGCTATAATTTATACTTATAGGCTTATAAGCTTATTTGTAATTATATATATTTATGATCTTTATGAGTCATAATTATTATAATCTTAATATTTTAATTGATAATACTTAGATCATATGATACTTAGAATCATATTTATCTTAGGATTAATATATTATAAAATATAAATGATAATGCTTATAAGTTAAACATTATAATATGATCATATAATCTAAATATGAATTATTTGATATAACATTATGAATAATAATACTTAGATTGGTGAATATAAGAAAACTTTATGATTCCAAATTTTAAATGCTAACATATTTGATTTATAAACTCAACACACTATTTATACTAGCATAGGTAACTTCAACATATCATATATGTTACACACTAACATATTAAACATAATATAATACATATTACATAATAATTAATTATTAACTTCAAACTACTTATAAACTAAACTATAATAAACTAATGGTATTTAGGCAGGTAAAACCTTAAATTATAAACGATACAAACTATTCTTTAATAAGTAGTTGAAGCTTAGTCATCATAATTTCATGTTAATGAAGTAATGATACTATTTAACTAACATAATATAGTTAGTTAATAAGTTATGAACATAATTAAGTTGTAAAATTGACAATAGTACTTATATATTATTTACTTAACATCTTCATTAGCATAATCACATGTAATCATTAATTATATATGTTAGTTTGTAAAATTATGAATAGTAGTTTAGTATATATGTTTTAACTAGTTATTATACATTATTTACTTGTAAACATGTGACTAATAATATACATTCCACTACAACTACATGTATACCTTGTTATAGTATAATTGGTATCTAACTATTTAAGTATTCTAGAAGACTATACTTAATTTTTTTTATCGTATAAATTGAATACTTATGTGACAATTGACATTTTATGTTAGTTTATTATGTTATCAATTTATATTTATAGCCTTAATTAATTTATAATTTATATATATATTGGGAATTAAAAAAACTTATCATTATTACTTGTGAGATTATCTATGATAATTTTTACTCATTAGATTCATATGAATCATATGATTAAGTGTTTGATATTATTCATTTGTATATACAAGTATATATACTTATATAAGTTATAAACCAATTAATTATTGGTACTTATATATTTTGAATATGTTACTTCTATATATATATATATATATCTAATATTGGTTATTAACATAATACATATATATTAATTATGTATAATTATAAATTATATACGAATCGAGCTCGAACGGACGAGTCGAGCCTTATACGAGTTTGTTCACGACATTAGACCGGAGTCGGCCGAAGTTTATACGGTTTGTATCGTTTAATAATCGGCCTTTATTTTTGTGTTTCACGACAGTCATTCATAATAAACCGATTCGAGCACGAGTCGAGCTTAGGTCAGCGATCCCGAATATGTTCACGAGTAGCTCTGTTCGTTTACACCCCTAATGAAAACTTCCCATATTGGATCCATCAATAACTGCTGATACATCGTTTGGCCCCACTTTGCTAATGGGCTGGGCTTTTTCAATGGCACAATGCCTACAACTTACAAAAGCAAGCTGCTTGCCTCTGTGGAGGAATGTTATTGCTTTGGCTAGCATAATGGTCTTTGAAAGAAAGTTCTAGTAAATTGAATATACCTCATATGTGGTAAAAAGTGTTTATGTGGAAAAGCATAACAATAAATGCGTTTGGGCGGACAAAGTTTAAAAACTTATTTCAAAAAAAAGGAAAAGTTACTAACAAAAACCTTTTATGTCCATTTTATGGCGGTGGTGGCTGAACTATGGGCTATGTCTCTTGGGGTTGCCTAACTGCAATGTTTGTTTGGAGCATGTGCGGGATCTCTCTCTTTTT
>FXXK01001838.1:10682-115021 GCA_900184695.1 Betula pendula | reverse complement strand
AAAATAAAAATTTTGGGGCAAAATTGAAATTTTTAGGGTATATTTTAAAAAAGCTAAAAACTTTTGGAGTAAAATTGAAAAAAAAAACATTTGAGAGTCAAAAATAAATTTTTAAAAGTATATTTTAAAAAAATTAAAAAAAAATTAGAAAAAATTTTAAAATTTTGGGGGTGCCACCACCCCCACCCCCCAGGGTGGTTGTGGCTTCGCCCTTGATTTCATATGCATTCAAGCATGTTTTCCTTAAACGTGATTTATTTGTTTGAGTAAATTTCGGACAATTTAAGACTTACTCAAATAAATGGGACTATTAAAATAAATAAATAAATCTCTTGCAGTCTAGTAATGCTATGAATGTTTACCAATGGTTCAAATAGGGGCTTACTATACATCATTTTTTGATCATTTTTTTGATCATTTTACTTTTTAAAATCACCATTAAGTTTATAGGTCTCATATGTAGACTCACATGAGACTTACATATCTAGTAGTAATTTTGAACTAATTTTTTAGAATTACTATTAGATCTATAAGTCTCATACATAAATTTATATGAGATCCATATATTCAATAATAATTTTAAAAAATAAAAATGTAAAAAAACTAAAGAAACAAATGTAGTATTTACTGTTCAAATATATGCCATCTCTCACTCTGACTGAATCGCAGGGCATAAAGTTGCACGTAAATATGGTGTAAATTCAATTACACGACTGAGGGTGAAAAGGGTAAAACCGTATATCGGAGAGAGTGATAGGATAGAATCGTTTGTAAGCGTAGACAGGCATTGTAACATAGAGAGTAGACATTCTCTGACGACGGTGTTGCCGAGGTGAGAAAATGATTGTCGGAGGTGTAGCGTAGGGCAAGGGGTTTTTTTTTTTAATTTTTTTTTGTTGTTGTTGTTGGTTTCCAAGGTTGAGACCCACACATGCTTTTGTGGGGACCTGTAGAGTGGGCCGGGCCTGACTGACAGCAGAGGAGACCAGCTTCTCGAATACGGCACTACTATGATTAGATCATTAGTGGTGTATTCCTGCTTCGTAACTCCCTTTGCTTTTCCTAATAAATGCCTGACCCTCTTGCAGTACTCTTGGGTTTTGTCCATATATAGCTTTCTACCCTGGTAGAAATTACAAAAATAATAAAAAAATTAATAATAATAAAAAAAACTTACAAACATAATAATAATAAGAAGAAAAAGGATAAGAAACCCTAAAAACCACACTTTTATTATTATTTTATTTTAGATGGATTATAATTAAATTTGAATTTAAAGGTATTTGTCAGTGCCACTTCATGGATTGTGTGTAATATTTTTTTTTTTTAGAAACTATTTTATAGTTCAAATTAAATTTCATGGGATATGTTGTCGATGTTGCTACATCATTTTTTTTAAAAAAAATATATATGACATTATATATACTATTAAATGCTGTAAATTCTAATTTGAATTATAAAATAATTTATCTCAGCTTCACTTGAAAATGAGAAGATTGTGTTTTTATAAAAGTATGGTGTATATCAGTGCTCATTTTATTATAATCCTTTACAAGCTCTGTAACAATAAACATTTTATTGAAATGAGTGTTACGTACACCACAACATGTCAGTTCACAATTTAATAATTGACTTAATAAATATTATGCTGATTTGTTTCATCAATTTGTAAAAAGTTATAATAAAAATTGTCAACCTTGATTTCCTACTTTTTTTTTTTTAAAAAAAAACCCTTGACTTCCTACATTAATTTGAAATGAGTGTTTCGTATACCACAACATATGTCATTTCAGAATTTAGTAGTTGACTTGATAAATATTACGTTGATTTGTTTCATCAGTTTGTAACACATTATAATAAAAATTGTCAACTTTAACTTCCTATATTTTTTTTTTAAACCTCGACTCCCTACATTAATTTGAAACGAGTGTTACGTATACCACGACATATGTCAGTTCACAATTTGTTAGTTGACTTGGTAGATATTAAGTGGATTGTTTTGTGAAAAAATTATAATAAAAATTGTCAACCTTAACTTCCTATACATTTTCTATTTTAACCTTGACTTCCTATATTAATTTGAAATGAGTGTTACCTATACTACAACATATGTCAGTTCAGAATTTAGTAATTGACTTGGTAAATATTACGTTGATTTGTTTCATTAGTTTGTAAAACATTATAATAAAAACTGTCAACCCTTGACTTCGTACATTTTTTTTTTAAAAAAAAAACCTTAACTTCCTGCATTAATTTGATAATAATTGTAATGCTGCATGCTTAATATAGTATTATTGAATTAAAATTCTACAAAATTTGATGATGCAATTTTGGTGTATTTGACATCACTCTTGAATTGACATGCGAACCAGATTATTCTGGAGGGTGATTCACTTCAAGTGGTTACAGCTGTACAAGATATGAGACCAAATTGAAGCAAATACGGCCATATTACTGTAGATATTCGCTCAATACTCAAAGGATTTATGAGTTGGCAAGTCTGTCATATTAAGAGAGAGTCCAACTATGCGGTGCATGGCTTAGCCAAAGAAGCGACTACCAATGTCATAGATAGGGTCTAGATGGAAGATATTCCAAGTTGTATCCATGATATTGTAATGTTAGAGCATAAAGCTCTGTTATCTTAGAGTTTGTCACAAACTCTAGATTTTACCTGTTTTGATTAATGAGAATGTTACTATATTTCAAAAAAAAAAAAAAAAGACATGCGAACCCGAGAATGGTGTATTAGAAGTTTTGCATGTATCAAATCTACTATCAACAAGTATATATATTTTGCTTCTTCTGGTCATAGTTCAACGATTTTGAACTAAAAATTAAGCTTGTTTCTTATTAATTAAAGTATACTTAAATTCCAATTCAAGTATACTAAAATTGGATTTTGGGTTTTGTCCATAGATTTCTACCCTGGTGGACATAAATTCAAATTCAAGTATACTTAAAAAAAAAATAAAAATAAATACTTACAAAAAAGAAAAAAACAATAATAAAATGTACGTTGTCAATGTTGCTACGTCATTTGATTTTTTTTTTTTAAAATGATAGGACGCCATATATACTACTAAACGCTATAAAATCTAATCTAAATCTTGAAATGATATTATAATCCTTTACAAGCTCAGTGACAATAAACATTTTATTGAAATGGGTGTTGCGTACACAGCAACATGTTAGTTCACAATTTGGTAGTTAACTTGGTAAATATTATGTGGATTTGTTTTGTAAAAAAATTATAATAAAAATTGTCAACCTTTGACTTCCTTCATTAATTTGATAAGATTTATAATGCTGCATGCTTAATATAGTATTATTGAATTAAAATTCTACAAACTTTGATGATGCAATTTTGGAGTATTTGACATCACTCTTGAACTGACATGCAAACTAGAGATTGGTGTATTAGAAGTTTTGCATGTATCAAATCTACTATCAACAAGTATCTTTTGCTTCTTGAGGTCATAGTTCAACAATTTTTTGATTATATATATATATATATATGAGCCTAAAAATTAAGCTTGAAATTGGAATTCAAGTATACTGAAATTGAATTTTGGGTTTTGTCCATAGCTTTCTACCCTGGTGGACATAAATTCCAATTCAAGTATACTTATAAAAATCAAAATAAAAATACTTACAAAATAATAATAATAATAATAATAAACAATAATAATATGTTGTCGATGTTGCTACGTCATTTAAATTTTTTTAAATGATATGACACCATGTATACTATAAAATGCTGTAAAATCTAATCTAAATCATAAAATGATTCATTTCAATTTCACTTGAAAATTAGAGGATCCTATTTTGATAAAAGTATAGTGTATATCATTACTCATTTTATTATAATCCTTTACAAGCTCGGTGACAATAAACCTTTTATTGAAATGAGGTTCACAATTTAGTACGTAGCTAGTAAATATTATGTGAATTGTTTTGTAAAAAAATTATAATAAAAATTGTCAACCCTTGACTCCCTGCATTTTTTTTAAAAAAACCTTGACTTCCTACATAAATTTGATAATAATTGTAATGCTGCATGCTTAGTATTATATTATTGAATTAAAATTCTACAAACTCTGATGATGCAATTTTGCAGTATTTGACTTCACTCTTTGAACTGACCTGCGAACCAGATCGAAATTGGCGTATTAGAAGTTTTGCATCTATCAAACCTACTATTCCTATTAAAATTAGATTTGACCCTCATAAAAAATTGTCAATCATTCATGCTTTGCCCCTCATAAAAAAATTCAAAATTAAAAAAAAAGAAAAAAAAAAAAAAGAAGGAAGTTGCATCAGTATCTGTAATTTAGGCCTAGCTTCACCAAATATATATGAATTTGTTTCATCGAGAAGGGATATTTTTTTATCAAAATCGTTATGGAGACTAGTGCATGGTTAATCATTTCTTTGGGCAAATTATTGTGTCAAATAAAGTTTATCCAGCTCTTACCAAACTGGATCCAGTCCAGTCTAGTCATGCTATGAATCTTGCCATGCACATCATATGCATTATTTCTGGTTGTTGAGGGTTACTGCTAATTAATTCTATCCATAAATAATCAAGATGTTGTAATCATGCTGCAACTTTTGGTTCCTCAACCCCTAGTTTTCAAATTTTTTCGCATGCAATTCACTTGCTAACCACAATGCTAAAGCATGCAACCTAACAACCACAGCCATAAATTACACATCCTCTTCAGTTTGTTTCTTTGGGGATTTCATCTAGACATTCAAATTAATTACCAATCTTTTATAGGCTGTGAAAGGCAATAATTATGGGACAAACTTTTTTCTTCAAATTGGGTAAAGTTTTCGTCTGATTCTCCCGGTACTCTAGTTTGTTAGAACAGTTAACCGTATGCTGAGGTAACGATTAGAAGTACTTGTAAGGAGAGAAAAACTTAGTAATAGAATTTGTCGAAATGGGCCGGCCGCGGAGAATATATAACTCTAATGCTTAAGTTGGTAAGAATCAATGGAAATGATCCTAAAGAAAGTAAAGGTAGTGCGAATGAATGAGAGGAAAGTCCCATTTTACATGATATTTGCCGCTTTTTGTAATAGATTTTATGGTATCTGTCTGCCAAGTGTTACGCCTTTGTTGGAAATTTCCTATTGCAAATATTTTCTACACCCTGCAAACCTTATCATGTGTATCTTCTCATGCTGAGGATCACGGAGACGGTAATTGACATAGCTTAAGAATGGATTCAATGTGATGTTATGCAGCTGTTCTCGGTTTAGTTGGCTGATGAACCGGGTATATGGTCCACAAGCCCAACATATGTAGTCTATTAAACTGATCTAAAAACAATTGTCCATTTGATTTCTCTAACCCAAAGTGTTTTTTTTTTAAAAAAAAAACTTTGTTCATAATAGTGCCTCTCATAGCATATAATTCTGCTGTGATGGTAACATGGGAAAACTCCGTGAGATTAGCATTTATGCTGCACTTTTGTTGGACAGTATAAAGCTTATGTGGCAGCTGATCAATTGCATTGTCAGCTTTCGCTTGCAATAAAGGAGTGAGATTCCTTTGGAGCTTTTTCCTATTCTACAAAGTAGCCGAAACCCATTCCCTTTTCCTTGGAACGAATGACAGATGCTTTGTCTAATATAGAGAGGTTGAAGTACAGAAATTATAAGTTGAATTCACGATTACGAGAAGCTACAAGCCTTTTCAAATCTTAGACGGTAAAAAATAGTCAATTTATTAATTTATGTTGATACAGTGAGCATGGCCGAAAATAATATAAAATGTTAGAGAGGTATATCGAAGATCCAACAGAATTACCTTTGATGTTTAAGTTAGTAAGAATAGGAGAGAAAGCAAATTGACAAAGTCTAAATAAGAGTATATAAATGCGTACCTAGTGAAGAGTCATCCCCTCTTATATAGGCTTGTTGATAGGGCTTTGGGGACTTCCGCTCCAATTAATTGAAGGCATGAACCCCCTCTCTCACCCCCCAAACGAATATTGGGAGAGGTTCCTAGCATGGTAAAGCCATTATCTTACCTAGTGAGAGAGGGAACTAGTTGCGGTGCATTCTATCAAGGTATAGGTATATTCTAGCCTTAGAACAAGGTAGGTCCTAGGGCCAAGTTGATGGGCTTCTCCTTGGCCTATTGGCCTCGGTGTTCTTAATAGATTGACAGGCTTTATAAGCCCTTCGATAATGGATGATCTTGTGGTAGACGAGCCTTACGCACCCTTCAATGGTTGGGTAATTCAATTATGTTCGGTCCCGAAGCACTCTGGGGTAAGCAGGCCTTATGGGCCCAACGAAGATTAGGTACACCAGTAGCCCCCTATTTCATTGGCCGACTTAACTGTAGGTCGGTCCATAAAAATTCTAGCAAGTAGGTAAGTTCTCAACAAGTGAGCCTTAAGACCCGTAAGTTAGGTACCCCATACATTTTAAATTAGTGTTTTTTCAGTAATGCCAAAGTTGTTCATAAAGTTTACAATGTTGACATTTTATTCTTACATATTTTGATAAATACTAAAGGAGGAAGAAAAATGAACTTAAATTTTGCTTTCAATTTGTAAATATAATAAGTGTTATGTGAACGGTCATGTGAACTATTACATTATATATAATTCACATTTTAGTAGCTACTGTAATACATATGATGTAGATTTATAAAAGAATTACAGTAAAAAGTTATAATATTACTAATAGCACTCATTTACCATATTATTATTATTATTCCCGAGGTGCAAAAAGATATGTGAATTTCCCGTTATCACTAGTCAAAACTGAAGAAAGGCGAAATACAATCACATGTGCGATTGTTAGCAGAAAGAGAGCATATAATTATAGCTCCCATTAATAGTTTCTGTCCGATCTCCATTAAATTTGGTCCCGTTGCCCTTTTCTCATAGGGCAAAAGCATGTTTTTCCCAGAAAGATAAAGCTTATTTATGTGCATTTATATACTGAAAACATTATAATGAACATGTTTAAGCAAATCTTTCTTGTTCATTCAGTCATGATAAGTAGGACCTCTCACTTGATTCATAGGGTCACCAAGGTCTACAGTTGATTCTCCTTGAGGCAGGCCTCTTTAAATTACAAAAAAGCATGTAAAAAAAGATAGACAAATCTTTCCCTTGGATTTAATTCTATGCTTTTAGCAGAAAAGAGAAGAAAAAGGTTGTGAGCAAAGCTTTATGATGCCGTTGACTTCGCTCTCAACGGCTATGATGAGGCGTGTGTTGGCTCCAGGAGACAGAATTATAAGCTTGTAAAAATGAAAGGGTTTTGTGATGCTAAGAATAATGGGGAGGGGAACCTTTGCGTCTGCAATTACTTTGTGGGTCTTTCTGATCTCCCCCTTTATCTGACAATCCCACAAACAGGAGATGAGCTGCTAAGCAGTTTAAAGCCGTAGAGAGAGACCTTATAATTTCCAATGTTGACTAACAAATGAACATGGAAATGAATGTGTTTTAGACAAAAGGGATGACTTTTAATCATGGATTTTTCTTTTTTTTGAACTGGGTTTGAAGAATTTTTTTTCAATTCGGTCTATTAAATTGATATGTATCTGAAATTACAAGCATTTTTAAGTGGTCCGCATAGACATCTTATAATTTTCAATGTTGACTAGCAAATGAAAATGGAAATGGAAATGAATGTGTTTGGATAAAGTTTTTTTGAATTGGGTTTAAATAACATATTTCAATTCAGTATGTTAAACTGAATAGAACATGTTATTATCACTTGTCAGTTTAAATAGTCTGCATAGAGACCTTATAATTTTCAATGTTGACTAACAAATGAACATGAAAATGAATGTGTTGAAAACAAAAGGGATGACTTTTAATCATGGATAAAGTTTTTCTTCAAACTGATCAAGTTTGAAAATTTTCTTTTAATTCAGTCTATTAAACCAACATGCGTTTATAATCATCTGCATTTTAGTAGAATATGTTATTATCACTTGTTAGTTTAAACGGTCTACAAAGAAACCTTATAATTTTCAATGTTGACTAACAAATGAACATGGAAATGAACGTGTTTTTAAAACAAAAGGATGCCCTTTAATCATAGATAAAGTTTTTTTTTTTTTTTTTTTTTTTTTTTTTTTTTTTTTTTTTTCATGTTTCAATTCAGTTTATTAAACTGACATGTGTTTAAAATGCATATGACTATCACATATCAATTTCAGCAATCCGCGGCGAGAGAGAGAGAGAGAGAGATCGACCTTATCATTTTCAAAGTTGACTAACAAATGAACAAGAAAATGAATGTGTTTAAGACAAAAGAATATATTGGACGACTTTTAATCATTTTTTACACATTGGTATGATTTGCTTTGAAAATATTAATCATAAGCTAACAAAACAAGTGGTCCTTGGCTACAAGAATTTATTGTAGGCTTCAGGAGGAGGGGGCTGGCATTGGCTGAGGGGAAGATCAGGGATTGGAGTGCGTGTAATGTCATGAAGAGTTGGAGTAAGAATGTGGAAAATCCAAAAGAGGTAAGAGAGAGTAAAGAGAGTAAAGAAAGGGAGATTTTTGGGGTGGCATGTGGTACTGTTAAGTCAAGATTCTCATACTAGGAGTAGATTTTGGTATATATTGGGGACCCTATGTGCATGCAACTTATTAGTAGAGCACTAACATTCCTTTTGTTCTATAATGAAGAATAATGGGTGTCCCTAAGCTTCTAGATTGGGCCTTGGATACCCTACAAAAGAAAATGAACTGCAAAAAGATAGCTCTGGTTTAGCTGTATTAGCTACCTAGTCTGAGTTGATTAGAGCAAGTTGTGCAGGGTGGTACATGGTATACATATGCATACTAGGGGTGATGTATGAAGAGGAGAGTATAGACTAGAAGAACATGTGGTGAGGACCGACATTGTGCTTCTACGCCGTATGGTATGGATAAAGTTTTATTTCAGATTGGGTTGAAAAAGCTTATTTCACGCTATGATTTAAAATGCACGTGAAAATTACATACATTTTGGATATGAGTAATACTATTTAGTAAACTCCTCTCTACAATTAGATGACGTGGCTTAGTAAAAATCATCCATTGGGTTTTAAAAAAAAAAAAAAAGTCAAATGTTGATTGTCTGATTTTTATTGGCATGTCATTCAGTTGTATGACAAATTGTACAAAAGTCTATAAAATAGAATTACTCTTTGGATATACGTCAATTTAATAAATTGAGTTGAAAAAATTATTTGAAGGAAAACTTTTTTCTCATAGAATTGCTCTCAATTTGTTTGTAGCTAGCAGAATTTATGTACAAATCATTACCATGGAGAATGAAGGTGAAGACGTTCATTTGTTCACAAATATTTGAGCAATCCAATTAGGATTCTTACCCTTGGCTACCACCAAAAAGGCTAATGTCCCACTAATGGACTTTTTGTTCACAAACATTTCATTAAAAAAAAAAAAACTCATTTAAGTACCTTTAGTTTTGGAAAATTAAGTACATACTTTTTTGCTTAACAAGCTTAATTAAGTAAGAATAATGCTACACTTACAACTCTTTTACAACTTGTTAATACGTTTCAACATGTGATTAAAGCCACATTAGTAACTTAAAAAAAAAAAACACGTTTTAATCACATGCCGACATATGACAACAAGTAGACCATAACAATGTAAGACTTTTGCAATTAAGGAGATAATAAGAATATATTATGTGAGAAGGATGTTTTTGAATAAAAAAATTTAAAAGAATATCACTCCATGAAGAAAATCCACGAGGTTTTTTTTTTTTTTTTTTTCTTGAGTCACAACGGGGGAACGGGAAAAAGGGTCAAGGTTGTCTTGTCCACTAAGCTACAATTTGCTAACATGTTTCAACATGTGATTAGAGCCATATCAGTAACTTCAAAAAAAACAAAAAACCGTTTTAATTACATTCCAACATGTGTCAACAAGTTGTAGTAGACCATAACAATGTAAGACTTTTGCAATTAAGGTGATAATAACAATAGATTATGTGAGATGAATGTTTTTGAATAAAAAATTTAAAAGAATATCACTCCACGAAGAAAATCCACGAGATTGCCTTGTCCACTAAGCTACAAGCTTCTCTTTAGCCATGCTCATGAAAAGGTATTAATATTTGGGATTAGGCTCCTTTCCCATTAACTTCCTTCATTTAGTTTAATATTAAACCCAAATCTTTCCATATCAACATGTTTGAGAGCCTCTAGAGATTTTTTATTTTTTATTTTTTATTTTTTATTTTTTTATGGCAACTTGTATCATCAAGAGTTACGATTGATTAAGCTGATTAATTAGTGGATTGAGTTCGCCAAGAAAATCCTAAATATTCATATAATTGATTGATCTAGCCCGGTTGATCAGTTTCAATTATATTATGGTATTTGGGCAATTACATCTGTGTGAGAGGCTAGCTAGCCATTGGTGAAATTGGAAATGGCTAGCTTTTGTGGTGTCATTTTCATGGTATACCCCAGCTAATTAAATTATGAGTTAATTCCACTTGCTAGCCAATATCTCTTACTCATGTAAATGGCTGACTTTTGTCACCAATGAGAGATCACACACATGAACCTGTCCCGAAGATGGTTTCATGCATCAAATATATCGGGGTTCTAGAAAATGCTTGAGGTGTTACAGTTTTGCCAATCAACGTGGCAGTAGTATACGCGATACTGTCATGTTAATCATGATCAAATTTAACTATTTAATAACTGATGTGATAAGTGTCATGTGAATTTACAAATTGGCAGGTGACATGACAGTTCATGTAGCATTGCCATATCAATTACAACCAAATTTAATTGTTGGAAAATGCTTGAGGTACTACAACTTTTATTATTATCTCCTTAAAAACTAACATGACACTTTACATATCACTGTTACGTTAACTACAATCAAATTTAATTATTTAGTGACTGATGTGGTAAGTGTCAGGTGAACTTATAAACCAATAAGACAATTTACGTGATATCGCCACATCAACCACAATCCAATTTAAATGTTGGATAATGTTTGAGGTATTATAAATTTTACTACAAGTTTTTTTACAAACAATGACAGTTCATAATTGATTAATAAGTCATTCGCTAATTAATTAGATTGATAGTGAAGTTTCTTTTTTAATTATTTTATCAATTATGAATTGTCGCCTTCGTTTGTAAAAGAATTTGTAGTACCGTCATCAAAACTTTTAATTATTTAATAACTAATATATACAAATATCATGTCATATAAACCAGCATATCAATTGTAATAAGTTATAATTAGCAACAAAATCGCAAAACATATCTCATTTAAAAATACATTTTTAAAAATCACACGTTATAAAATTACTATTTTATAAATCACATATTTTAAAACTGCAATCATCATATGAAACTTATATTTTAGAGACCTAATTCTCATAGAAGATGAATGGCCTGAAAACCGTCGCAGTGTCATCTTCATGACAATCTATGGTTGATGATGACATTTGGTCACACTGTAAATAAATTATGGGTTTTAATTCCAATTAAAAACAAATTATCTTTTGCTTAACAAAAAATATGAATATATCTCGTTACAAACGAGGGCGGAGGCATTGCCAGAAGGCTGTATCAGAAAATGATCCCTACAAACCCCACAATGCCCTCTAGGAGGGGCCACCTCACCTCCCACCAACCCTTTATAGTATTACACTTCCCAAGGTGTTGGACCCAACAGACATCTCAGTCCCCCCCATCCCGGAATATTCTCTGTCCGGCGACAGTCTCTCAGCCGCTACAGTCCTTTGAAGAGTGTGAAGTACCAAATTAATCTATTCTCAGCAATTTTAATTTTTCAAATGATTAGTAATTCAAACAGTAAAAAGTTATCTAAACAACTCTCGAACATCTCTCATCTTATTTAAATAAGTAAATTTTAAAGAAATTTTTTCATATTTGTTAGAAATTTGGATCTAGCAAAACTGTTTAAGAGTATTTTAAGAACATAATCTAGTAAAAGATCTTCAATTATAATAATTTAATTTGAAATATTTTGGAGATTTTCTTATTTCTTAAAGAAGAATGGACAAAATTCTGAATCTAAAACTATGAATATTATAACTTTTTTTTTTTTTTTTTTTTTAGGGTAGGGGAGATGGAGAGAATAAAAAGTCGCTTAAATGGCGATCGGATATCTTGAAATAATATTTGTATATTGTTAACACAAAAATAATATTCTTTAAAAATTTTCAAGTATTCTTGAAATTCTAATGTTTTAACTAAATGACTGTGATTTTATATATCATCTTAGCATTTATCACCTCTAAATGATCTTAATTGTTTTGAATTTATTGAATCTTAATAAATTGTATACTCATATGATAAAATCTAAACTATTTAATCAAATGATTATTAAAATTTTTAAAGTACCATTATGCAATTAATTAGAAAATATAAAAAATGAGACGAAAATAAGACCTAATATATATATAGCTTGGCCTATTTTACCAAAATAATAATAAAAAAATGTAAGATATTGGTGGACCCAATCCTTTCACTAAAATAATCAAATTAAGAGATCGATTAAGAGTATATATCAGTAGCTTGGCCTATTTTACCCAAAAAAAAAAATGTAAGATATTGGTGGACCCCAATCCTTTTACTAAAATAATCAAATTAAGAGATCGATTAAGAGTTTGAAAAGTCAAGTACGCTTTTTAAGTACACTCTTTTTGTGGAAAGTATTTGGAGAAATAACAATGATAAATGCATAGAATTGGACACATTTTTCATAAAATTAGGTTAGAATAAATTATTTTTAATTTAATCTATTAAATTAACATATATTCTTAAAATATATAAATTTTATGTGTATTTTTAATAAAAATAAATATTAATTTAATAGTCTAACTAAAAAACTTTATGAAGAATTGTTTGGATAATAAGACCATTTTTCTTTGTTTATTTGCTTTTTCACTTTGACCTTTTTGGTGTTAGTTTGTCTTAACTCGCACGGTAACTTCAGACGTAGTTGAGTTGGGTCCTCAAAGTCTCACCGCCCATACCTTATTTTTATATAGTCGGAGCTTCTAACTTGCGCTTAGCCATGGAGTCCGCACGACCCAACTGCTTTCCACTCGATTGGGTCGGCTGGGAGCCTGTGGCTGACTTAACTATCCAGATTTCGTGCAATATTTGGTTGGGGTATTCCATTGAGTGCAATATCTAAAATTTGGACTATTCTTATTTTTAAGATGAGCAGGAACAAAGACAACACATATAAAACACTAAAAACTAGAGAATCCAGATTACAAAAAGGCCAAAAAATAAAAATTTAATTTTGCCAGCAATCCGGCCACTACTCCGAAGAGAATCCTCAAAGGCAAATAAGACAGTCGAGAAAAGCTGCTAGCGAAACTGATTGTAGCGGCACATGATGGACAATATAGATATCAAAAAAGGAAACCCTTTTTAATTACGTTATTGTTCAGCTTATGAGATAAATATAGAGACTAAAAGGTAGATATATAGAGGCGGATGAGACACCATATGGGGCAATAAGATAGAAAATTACTAAAATTGAGTTTTTTTTTGGTTTAAATTTGGATATAGAATTTTTGGTAAACCAAAATGGCTCTACAAAAGAAAGTTAAAAGAACTATGATGGAGGAGATATGTTGCCGGAGACCAAAGGGAGCGGCGGCAGAGCTTGTGGGTTTTTAGTAGATCAAGTCACTAGTAACCCAAATAAAATACTAGAAAAACTAGGGAAGAAAAAAAGTAAAGAAAAGGAAGTAACTTAAAGGAGATGAGAAGTACATGGTCCCTCCTCCCTAAATGAGATATGAGGGGAGAGTAGTTTCACGAAGAGAGAAGATAGCTTTTTGTAATGCTGCTTGCGCTCTTGTTGTTGTATCTTTTGTCTCAATTGACTATTCATTTTTAATAAACGGTTTAAATATTGTCATGTTGTATCATACAAAAGTTTTGCATCTCATTTTCTCAGCCCACCACCGCCTCTCTCCTTTTGCTCTACCTCCCTATCACTATCCGAGTTGCTATCCCATCACTTCACTCACCATTGTCTTGTGGCGAACCACTTCCAAAAGCCACTGAAAATGGTTTGGCTGCCGTGAAGTGAAATAAGAGTGATCAAATCACCTTATTTAACTTTTTTTAAACCAAAAATAAAAATAAAAACAGCAACGAGTGTGAAAGACATCTACATCACAATTTTATTTTTCTCTCTTTTTGGGCCTCTTGATATTGACTTTCTCGTGAGAAAAATTGTTGTATCTTTTTCTGATTAGACAAAAAACTAACGAGGATGAAAATACTACTCTTCCATTTCTTTACATGGATTGCATTATCTCCTCCTAAATGTAGACTTTCTAATTTTTATACTTAATAATTCACATTGCCCACAACATGAAATATAAAAATGTTGTTTTTGTCATTTTTGTATAGGAAAAATGTTCGGAGTATTATAACTATTACTATAATCTCTTTACAAATAGATTTAATTTTTTTTTTTAACAAACACTGATATCACTAAACGACAAGTTTTAAATCGTAATACAGGCAAGTTTATCCAAAGATTAGTTGAGACTATTATTGTTAGTATTACCTCATAACTATGTCACTTGATCAACACTCTTTCTCTAGTAATTAATTCATAAAATATTTTTATTTTATTTTATTTTTTAAAAAAAAACACTAGATTCGTTAACACGTATATATATCATAAAAAAATATACAACGAATAGCCTGAATGATCACCATGCAGAGGAAATTTCATTATTAATTAATTATTTAAAAAATGTAGTGATTAGGTAGTAGCTTCTTTAATATTTTGGTGCTTTTTCCTAATTTTTTTTAGGTGTTTGGTTGTTAGAAAGATTTGAATATCACAAAGTACTCAATATAATATTTAACACAAGATTAAATCCTTCCAAAGACCACGGACCACATGTTCATAGATTCCAGATGCCGTATCAAAAGAATTATAGCATCCAATGCAACAATAGAAAAATTTGTGGAGCATAATTGTATATATGGAGTGAAATGCTATACACAATATTTTTATTTTATTATGTTAATATAATAGGGTCTAAATCTTAATAGTCTTTGAATCAATCATTATTAAAAAAAAAAATTAATCAAATAATTATTTGATCGTGTCATGTCCGCATAATATGATAAAAATATAGTGTATGACATTACTTTAGTATGTATCTAAAAATTATTGGCTCTCATTCCTTTTGAAAATAATAGAGGAAATAATTTAACATTCATTCTCGATCAATTTGCCTCAAAACATATAAGAGTTTGTAAATGACACATAATTTAATGATATAAAAAATGTGTATAAAATACCTATAGGTTGGCCAAGAAATGTGAGTTTAAATATTTAAAAATATAGTTTTAAATTTAAGAATACTATGAAAAATTAATAAATGCTTTTAATTTTGAAAACTCTAATACTTTTTGGGATAGTTCAAAAACTAAAAAAAAAAAAAGCATCTCAAATTTGGGGCTGAAGAAATGTTATTTTATGAGAACTTGAAAGTCTGACTCCATTGTAAATGATCATGATTAGGAGTGGCATTGAATCAAGTTTTTTCAATTGGGTCACATCATTGCTTTGAACATACAATCCCAATAGTTAGCACAGCCAATGAGAAAAATACTTAAAATAAAGAAGGTTTTGTTTTTGTTGATAGCTTTTAATATTTTAAGAGATCACTCTAACGATTCAAGGGCGGAGTTAGTTATATTTGCATTATTATTTTGAAAGAACTAATCAAATTATCATTAAAGTTTTTTAAAATTATTTATAAAACACAATTTCACGTGGTGTTATTAAATTGTTCTAATATTATTTGTAACTACCCGAAAAAAATGCTAGTCCAATCTGTATTCATTCTAAAAAAATTAGTCAAATTATTATTAAAAAATTCTCTAAAATTATTCATAAAATTTAGTCTCACCTAATAAAAAAATCAATGCCAAACTTAACATGCACGACTGGTTCATCATTTGAGTCAAGGCATTATATATGTTTGATGTTACTAAGCAAAACTAAACTTTGACTAATTTTTTTTTTTTTTTTTTGGTAATTACTTCTGACTAAAATTGAGTAAAATAAATTGGAGTTTTTTTTTTTTTTTTTTTTTTTTTTTTTTTTTTTTTTTTTTTTTTTTTTTTTTTTTTAATCAATGTAACCTTGAAGCTTTTGACCACCATCGCTTTCTGCATTTGTAATTGCTTCTGATATTGATATGTAACTTTCTCACTGGTAAATCAACAGTTTTATTGCTTACAAGAGCAACCACCAAGCATCCGTCTAATTAAAACTCATAATTTCGGTTAAGAGGCTGACATCATATTGTTGATGTTGCACAAGGTTTGCAATTGCTAGAAAAAAAAAAGAAAAAAAGAAAGAAAGAAAGGGAAATAAGGTTTGGAAGGACAAAGTTTTTATTCCAGTCTAATAAATTGACATATATTTTTAAAATAAGAAATGATATTTATCATTTTGTGTTGTCCATCTCTCAACTTTTTTTTATCTTATATGGCACATTCATATTTATTTGTTTTTTTAAAAAAGAGAAAAACTAAAAACAAGACAATAAAGAGAATGTTGAGCGATAGCTGAGAATAATTTCTCTTTTAGAATATGTGATTCTCATATATATTTTAATTAACGGAACATATGAGTCTGATCACATTCATTTTAAAATTACATACTATAAGGTTAAATGTTAATTTAATTGACTACATTAAAAAAATATTTTCTAACTCAATTTAAATGAAAACTTTGTCCCATTTAAAATGGCTAGATAAGCTTTTGGTATCAAAATCATTTTTCAGGATGCTTGCTTAAATTTTTTTTTTTTTAATAAAAAACTAAAACAGCACCCATTATTAGTATATGGACGTCTCAATGATGCATTTTAGCTAAACAAATCTAATGAAATGTGTTGCAATAATGGTCATTGTAATAATTACAAACAATTAATATACACTACATTAAAATGGGTAGTTAATTGTGGCCATGCCATATTTTGTAATAATTTATACTCTTGATTCTTCCAATATACACTCCAATCTTTTCACAATAATCATCAATATTCAATATCACTTCATCAATTCCCGAATCAAAAACTATATCAGGATCATCTTCATTTAAAGTGAGATGGGTAGAATCCATTTTAGCTATAAACAAATTTTATTTTATTCATCTAATTATATAAATGGTGATACATCATTTAAAATTATGGTAATGCTAAAAATTATATTTTTATTCTATAACTATACCACAATGGTAACTTGGCAATCTTAACTTATCATTGATTTTTTTTTTTTTTTTAACAAAGACTAATTAAAAAGTTGGTTAAGACTGTCATATCAGCATTGTTTGATAATTGTGAATTAAAATTGATGGCATAAGATCTTTTTCATTTTAAGTAAAATAGAGAGAAATCATTTTATGGTCTATATTTTATTTTGTTGAATCTAACGGTATATATAGTGCCACACCATTTAAAAATTTTAAGTTACAATAACAACATATGCACCTAAAATTTAATTTGAACTATAAAATAAATGCTCTTCTTATTCATTTGTATTTAGAGTAATGGTAACAACTATTTTTTTATTCTACAATAATCTCACAATACCGACGTAACAGTCATAACTAATCTTTATATTGGTCTTTGTTAAAAAAAATAATAATAATAAAACTCTTTTGGCATGAGAATTATGTTTTGATTTCCCGAGTCACGAGATATTGAAAGTTGCTGACGAGAAATTGAACTGGAAAGGGACCTGTGAGCAGGAAATACAAAGAAATGAGATATTTAGAGAGTAAAAGGGCGATGATCTCATTGTTGGGGTTGAAGCTCGGAGTGTATCTGATTTCATTTACGTCCATAAAGACAAATACTACTAATAAGTAAACACCACCTTTACCAGATAACACATACTCTAAGCAAACACCACCTTTCTCTCTCATTCATTTCTACCACTACGAGCTTTTTCTCTACATAGATTATATATATAAATAGAGAGATCCCCTGCTTTTAATCCCTTAACCGACCACTTTCTGTTTCCATTTCTGTTTCTCTGTTTCTCTGTTTCTCTCTCTGAGAAAACTCTGTTTTATACAACATAGAAGGGGAAGGCTTTTTCTTTTCTGGGCTTAACTCTCTTCTGCAACTTCAGACTCCTCCAATCCTGCTTTTGGTCGTGGAGGAAAAGTTTCGCTGTGGTGGGTTCTTTGTTCTGGCATTTGGGTAGACTGAGTTTTTGGCTGGTTGACTCGGATCCCACCCCGCTCGAGTTTGAGTTATGAGGTTGGGATCGTGAAGTTTGATACTTTTTTTCATTTTCTCGAGAGTTTCTGAAATGGGTGAGGCAGAGACGGCTTCGTCGCTCAAAAAAACACTCAAGAGTCTCTGTTGCAGTCATGGGTGGTCTTATGGGGTTTTCTGGCGCTCTGTTCAGCGCGATTCCTTGTAAGCTATGCGTCCTTTTTTTTTTTTCTTTCTTTTTATTTTGTTTTAAAAAAATTCTGAGCTTTTTTATTTGGTGTATTTTTGATCGTTGAGGAGCTATTTGTTTCTCTCGGTTTGGTTTTTCCCAAGTTTTGACGTTTTTGGCTTCTAGTTTGCTTATATAAATTTAATTATGGTTCTTACAAATTTACTTATCAGAAAAAAAAAAAATGGTTCTTACAAATTTCATTTTATTATTTTTTATAAATTATAACCCCAATTACTAATTTACTCCTGCTAAATTTGTTATCTTCTGGAGGGGGTTATAAATGTGTCAACGTTTTGTTTCTCCCTGTTCTTTGTCTTATTTGTTTTTAAATTTTCCAATTTTTCTTATGGTACTTCTGATGGTACTGATGTTTTTTTTTTTCCTATCTTTTGATATTAAGTTCTTTTTTTATATGCCATAATTTTTGGATTTCTGTCGATGCTGATTTTTAAAAAAATTACATCTGTGTTTTTGCAAAGTTTAACAAAAGGATATTAACACCCATGAACTGCTTTAGAATGGTTGTAAGCGATTTTTTTTTTTGTTTTGGTTATTAACCATTTGAAGTACTTGCTTATGCTTGATAATGTAATTAGATTTAGCAAATTTCTTTTTTTTTTTTAAAAAAAAAATCTATTCTAATTTTGATAATAAATGCCTGCCTAATTGATCTGAAGTTCTCTATATGGGATCAAGCTTGTTTTGAAGTTATAAAAAGTAAATTTTTACCATTTGGCCTTTTGTTCAGTTTTGGAACTCTTAATGTAGTTGGAGGGTTTCATGTTTAGGATTAGTTTGGATGTCTCACTTTGCTTTTGATATGCTTCCAGATTGTTGACTTTTGAAGATGCTTATTGTGATGAGCAAGTTGGGGCAGTGATTGACATGCTTCCACAGGTCCACATGATGGGTGAAGGGTATGCCTAATCTATTACAGTTCTTTTGTTTTTGGTTTTTTTTGGATGAATGAGTAAATTTCATTAACAAACAAAAATTATCTGTCAACTTCGAACCATATTTACCAAAATTGTGGCAAGATTATTTGTTTTAAACTAATGTGAAAATTTAAGCATTATAAAGAATGTGGCTGGCTCTATTCTTATTTTTCTTCTCTATTTTAGAGTAATTGGCCAAGCTGCTTTCGCTGGGAACCATAGATGGCTGTTCTCAGATGCACATGATTCGATCAGTTCTTTTGAAAGTCAAGATATATTCCAGGTATTTCTTCTTCTTCTTCAGTTGTTGACTACCTTACCTTGTCCATGGGGACTCTTCTTTTCATCCATTTATGTGAAAATTTCCTTTCATTCTGCAGGACGATTCCCATTTTGGTCGCCAATTTTCCTCTGGAATTAAGGTACCGTTTTTATAAGGAAGCACATGTAGTATGAATCAAATTAGTTTTTAATATATCCCCCCTTTGTTTTCCATGGCCATATGATGCTAACATGATTCTTGATTACAAAATCCAATTTGCAGACAATTGCAGTGATCTCTGTGGCACCACAAGGAGTGGTACAGTTTGGATCCACCAAGAAGGTTAGTATAAGGACAGTGTATGAAATAATTTTCATCTTCATGCATTCATAGACTTGAAAGGGCTATTTTGTTATGTTCAAATGTCTCAAAACGCTTATTAGCCATGAGATTTTGTGAATTTATTATTCCCTTGATCAGTCAATTCAAACAAATTTCTAAGCATTGGATTTAAAAATATTGTAACATACACAGTTGAAAAGTTTATTGTAACTTAATTGATTCTGTTACCTGAAAATTGTAACTAGTGATCTTAATAGTTGAATTATATTTTACCTTTTTAATAATGGTGAAATCTGTTGCAAATTTGTACAAACCATGCAGATATGAGACCCCATACAATGCTCTAATATCTTTTGATATTAATGATCTTCTGTACATTTTAAAAATAAAGTACGAAACATATAATTAATGGGTCTAATACATGGACAAAGTTTATGAAAATTCGAATCATATTCTTGATTGACTGAAAACCTGGTTATACTCACATACCAATATGGAAGTCTTCATGTATATTAGAAGAAAATTGAGACATGTATCTCAATTTAGAGGGTAGCATCTTGTTCCACTGTCTGTAAGCTTGTACAAGTTCCTGTTTTCGTCTTATTCGGTTTGTTTTTATGTTTCTCATCCCATAAAGAATAGCTTCTACACAAAAGACAAAAAAAAAAGGCTTCTACACACAATAGCTTCCTTGAAAATGGGAAACTATACTATTATCGAAATTCCAAGCGTGGAGTAAGTGCCTTTCAAAAATAATCTTGACTTTAAGTGAGTTATATAAAGGCTTCTAAAGGGAAATGCTCTCATGTGTTAGTTATTCATTTGTCTAGGTGTAGTGCATTTGACATTAAACACCTAACATTTAAAGATCCTATTATGAATTAATTAAAAAAAAAAAAATCAAGATATGTGTGCTATTCTAGGGGTAATGTGGCATATTAACAATATTTCCACTAATAAAGTTAAAATTTAAGATCAAGAATTGCTGTGAAAGTAAATTACCATCAAATACTGGGGCATGCTTGACTACCTCTTACTGACTCTGCTGCTATTGCTGTTGCAGATATTAGAGAGGTCGGAATTTTTGGATCAAACAAAAAGATTGTTTTGGGAGATGGAAAATGCTGATGGTCTTATCCCATTGGAAAATGCATTCTCCTCTTTGAACAATGAAACTTATGATCTAGACGGATTATTTTCTTCCTTAATTTCATCTGGAAATGCACATAATGGGGACCTTAATGCCCTACAAGGAGACAGCTTTAAGGACCTGATGGGAGAAGCTTGTTTAGCAACAAATCTGAATCAGTCCTCCCATTCCTTATCTGCGATTCATGATGGAAGTATGGCTCCCTTGCTCAGAGATTTGACACATGCTAGTAACCAATTACAAACAGGTTGTACAGAAGATCAAATCTTGCTATCTGATAAGCTTGGTGGTCAGTTCCAGCAAGTGTTTTTACAGTCTACCTCTTCTGTTAGTACAAGGAGCAGCGAAGGTTCTTCTATCTTGACTTCATTTAGTCCACTGTTGACATCTGAAACAATGGTTCAGGACTCTCGGAATGTGCTTCATTCGAAAGCAAATACTCTTGAATCTTGCAGAAATAAAGCAAGCAATGTTCAGGAGTCAACATTCACTTCAGCATACAGTGGAGGAGGATTGATTGATGTAGGGGAAACAATTCAAGAGGGGTCCAGAAATCTGATGAACAGCCAGAAGTTCTGTCCATCAATTCTTGAAACAGCAACTAGCACGTATAGATTCGCTGAGCAGTTTAAGCCTGCTGATTTTACAACGGAAATCTTCGAATTCTGTCCAGTAGATGATCTGTCTCAGTGGTTTTCTCCTTCACCAGAACGTAGCATCAGTGGAATGGCAACTGCATTGAGTAATGGCCTTTCACAATCAATAGGAGTTAGTTCGGCATCATCTTGTCTGATTGGAGATGAGGTTTTTAATGATTTTCCAAATAAACATCTAGGTAATTCTGTGCAAAGTTCTGTCACTAATACATTCAACTCTGATGGAGAAGAGAATCCTGGGATTATGCATGGTGCGGAAAATGATCTGTTTGATAGTTTGGGAGTGCATTTCAGTCATAGTCAATCTGGGGGGTGTTGGGAAGATCTCATAATGCCAGTAGTGAGTGCTGCCACTGATACTGGTATGTCAGAGTGCATCTCAGAGTTGGATGTTGGTTCTGCGGCTGGCCCCAGGAAGGGGCTATTCTCCGAATTAGGCCTCCTTCTGGATGGCAAGAGTAATTCTAATTCTTTTACCAAATCTAGTTTTGAGGATCAATTATCCACCACCAAAAGAAGCAAAGTGGATATTTCATCTGTGAATAGTAATCAATTACAGTTGACAAGTCTTGCCTGCTCTAGTGGTAGCATGAACATTATGCGACCCGTATACAGCCTGGAAAGGAAAACCAATGCACATAAGAAAGAGGTTCTCCCAAAATCACAGGTAGGTTTATGGATTGATGATAGCTACAGCATCAATGTGGGAAATGCTGATCTAGCACGACCTCAGAAGCCTGAGGAACCTGCAAAGGCCACCAGAAAAAGGGCTAGGCCTGGGGAGAGTACTCGGCCAAGGCCCAAAGACCGGCAGCAAATCCAAGACCGTATCAAAGAGTTGAGAGGGATCATCCCTCATGGTGGAAAGGTACTTAAAACATTTAATTTCAGTTCTGACAAATAACACATTGAATAGTGTCCAATTATTTAGAAATAAAAGTTATCCTTATACCATCAGAGGATGGTACTAGTTTGTTTTTCTTATAATTGGAACTTCTGGAACCATTTGCCATTATAAATTATCTGGCTTCTTGTAATATCTTACTTACAAGTGTTATGATGCAACAGTGTAGCATTGATTCTCTGTTGGATCGAACCATCAAATACATGCTTTTCTTGCAAAGCGTGACAAAATATGCAGATGAGCTTAAACAATCTGATGAGCCAAAGGTGAGCAGTTCATTTTACATTTTCATTATCTTGGACAAGATTTAAAAAGCTCAGGCTTGATGTTTATCATTCCTCCTAATGCAAAATAACATTGTTCGGATTGTGCAGCTGATAGGTCAGGAGACTGGAGTAGTTCTGAAAGACAACAGCGTGAATGGTGGAAGTGGTGGTACTACGTGGGCATTTGAAGTTGGGAGTCAAACAATGGTTTGCCCAATTATAGTTGAGGACCTTAATCCGCCTGGCCAAATGCTTATAGAGGTATAGGAAGGAAAATAAAAATGTCCCCTTCGTTACTACGATTTGACACTATCAGCCTTGAGAATTGAAACCCCTCTCAATGTACTTTCCTTTCTTTGTTGCAGATGCTTTGTGAGGAACGGGGATTTTTTCTTGAGATAGCTGATGTAATTCGGGGCTTCCAGTTGAATATCTTGAAAGGAGTAATGGAAGCTAAAGATGATAAAATTTGGGCACGCTTTATTGTTGAGGTAAACTATAACAAAATAGATACTTGTTTGTTAATGACTTTGTTTTCTGTTCTTTGACATCAAATAGTCTTTATCTCACATCTGAACGCTTCAAAAAAAAAAAAAACACACATTAACAAACATGCCTGTTTATTTGATACTCTATAAGTTTCTTATCAGTTTATTGTTCTCAAACTGTGTTACAGGCAAGCAGTCATGTGACGAGGATAGATATATTTTTGTCCCTTGTCCAGCTTTTAAAGCAAACCACTACTGGGAATGATACAACAAATCAAGCTAGTAATACTATTGATGGTGTTGGGATTCATCAATTGGACTGTTACCAAAAACCAACCTTGCCGCGTCCCATAAGCTTAGCTGAGACACTTGGGTGCTGATATCATTGAGCGCATGCATGGAGTTTCAGAAGTGCCTGCCATGATGGGTGTTCTGTACATTAAAGAGCAGCCACACCTGAAGAAGGAAAAGGTGTTGTTGGTCCATCCCATTTCCACCATCTTTGAAATGGGGAGAATGTGATGTGCATAGGGTGGATAGAGTAGCTAGGATATATACTCTCAATGAAGAAAAAACCAAAGGAAGGAAAAAAAAAAGCAGGCGTTCTTTTTGCCCCTTCCTTGAGTAGGGTTCCCCCAATGAGAGAGATGTGGGAGAAGAAAGACCATGTCACGGACTTTTGTCATATAATTGCTGGGCTTTAATTTGGGTTTTCAATAGGGAGGAACTGAGGGGTGAATGTGATGCACTATTTTTGTCTTTTGCTTTGGATTGTTCCTAGTGCCATAACCTGTTTATAGTGTGAAGCTGATTAGTCAATTTAATGATAGTCTAACTGCTGATTTGTTTCTAGCCCTTTCTGTTGTTGGTTTAATAATGTATTTCCCATGTAATAATAGTACAAAATTACCCTCTCTCTCTCTCTCTAATGTTGTATATATGCTTCATATGGATTGAGATCATATGCAAAAGCTAAGGTATTGCATGCTCGGCGGAGATGAGGGTGGCAATGAGGTTGGTGAAGGTAGAGTAACTAAGTTGGCTCTTGGAAAGAGTTTTAAGTTTTTAAATGAGGTGACTGAATTTGGGGCGTTCATTTTAAATGATGGGTCCAAATTAGAGTTATTGCATAGTGTGCAATATCTTAAGTATTGCACACGATCTCAATCCACTTCTGTGTCCGTAATGTCTTTTAATCTTCACTATACTGTCTTGAGACTTTTAAACATAGTCTTATCTGTGTTATCTTTTGATTTCATTGCAAACTGTGGATGTGAAAGGCTTGATGTTACATCACTATTTATTTCAAAAGTTTAAATTGATAAGAAATAGTAAATTTTAATTATTTAATTAATATTTTAACACTTATTCTCACGTGCGAATATCTAATTAAAACGAGAGATGAATAACGAAGACAATGTTTAAACTCAAAATTTTTACTTTGATAATATATTAAATTATTACTTATTTTAAAAACTTAAACTCAAAAAAAAAAAAAATTATTTAATTAATATTATAACACTTTATACGAACGAAATGGATAAATATTCATAAGACCACAAGGAGGTAAGCATTGATAACCATTCTAAGCTATTTTAAGCTTTTTAGCCCAGGCCTACAGGCTGAGGATCGTTTTTCAAGGCAGGTCCATAACACATCATTCTCCTGGTGAAGCCATTTCCTTCGAATTTGATGGTTGACTACCCACAAATAGATAGATGTTTTTTTTTTTTTGGTTCAAATAGATAGGTGTTTTAATGGGGAAGTAATCCTTAATGTAGAGTTGTTTTAATAGTAAAATATTCGTTTTTTTTTTTGGTAAGTTAAAATAATCGGTTTTTTTTTTTTTTAATTGAACAAAAAAAAAAGGGCTACAAAGAAAAATCATTCCTATTCTTAATCCAAATTAAAATACTCGTTTTCATGTGAATTGAGTTGTATCTATTTGTACTCACATTCTTCAGTTTACTTGGTAAAAAGTAAAAGGAAAACCCAATTTCTGCCATATATATTGGACTAATTAATACTCAGGTTGTGATAGAAAACTATGAATGGACAATTTTATTACAAACTCATGTTACGGTATACGTGAGAGCAATGTTGAAAAATATGGAAGAAAATTTGAGCAACAAAATTTGATAAGATAAAATCAAGAAAAAAAAATATATAAAATCAGTCTTTGTAGTTATACTGATTTGCAATAAGCTTCTTAAGATTTAAAAAGTAGCTTAAAATTTCTCGTGGTAAGCATAAATGACAAATTACTCTAAAATCCAAACTTATGCTTGAAATTTTGAAAGAAACCGTCATAGTGCAACATTAATGCCAAAAATAATATGACACCTATCACCTACAAATAAAATATAAAAACATGAAAAAAAAAACAAGAAAAAAAAATCTATGAGGGTTGTCTGACCAAATTTTGATTAGCTAGAGGTGGTGGCCGAACTATCCCCAAATGGGCATGTTGGAGGTAGGTTGACCACCCTCTCATCTCCGAGTGATTGTTGGCAACCCCATGAGAGTAGTTGGGATAGTTTGACCACACCTCGAAGGGTTAGGAGATTTTGGGCCACCCTTTGGGACAAAACTAGAATTTTTTATTGGAAAGAGGTAAAGCATAAATGAGGAATTAAGTCTAATATGGTCAAATCTAATTTTTTAAGCTTATATATATATATATAATTAAATGGAAAAGGGACACCATGGCCTTGAAAATTCACCGAGAGGGGGCCAATAAGGGCCATGGCCTCCATCTCTTTTGAAATCTCCCTTAAAGAGGTTAAATACCCTATATTTGACTTTAATAGTTTGGCCCTTACCCATTAAAAGCTTGGCCCCTAAAACACTTGGCTAGTTGGCCCTATAAGGCGCGCGCAAAATTAGGGGTGTACAATTGGTTGCGGTTGCGGTTGCGGTTGCTGCCCAATAATCGCAACCGCAACCGCAACCAGGGTTCCCGGTTTGTCTATTTTTAGCAACCGGAACCAGAACAGAGGTCCCGGTTCCGGTTGCTAATAATCGGTTACCGGTTTTTATTGTATGGGTCTATTTTTAAGTTTTTTTTTACCTCTTTTTTTGCTATTTTAAACTCTCAATTCTTACATACAATGATACTCCAACAAATTATAATTTCTAAGAGTAAAAAATATGCTAAGTTGCTAACAAATCAAATAGGCAGGGGTTGAAAGTCTGAAACGTGAGCCAATCCCTGCCTATTTCTAAGTTAGCCCCTGCCTATTTTCTAAAATTAGTCCTTGCTCATTTCTAAAATCGGCCCTTACTCATTTTTGGATTACCCTTTTTGAAGTTCCTAACTTCCTACTTATAAACAACTACTGGCTGGCAACATAATTAAAAAAATTTCAAGGTATTCGATTTATCTAGAACCACTTCTGCTTATAGCACTACAAAAATCGGAATTTTGAGAAGGAAATGAACGGTTTTTAAGCAAATGGGCACCCAAAAAACGCAACTTTATGAAGTGGGTATNCAAAAGAATTGGCCAAAAAACGAATATTTGGAGAATATGAAGCAAATAATCGTTGTCAGCTGGTCTTGGTCTGTGAAGCTCGGCGTGGATCTGTGGTGTGGATTTGTGAACTTTACTGTGCGGCGTCCACTGAAAGTGAAGAGAGAGCCGAGAGGAGTCGGGGTTGGCTGAGGGAGAGAGTGAACTAAGTGAAGAAACAGAGGGAGGGAGAGAGTGAAGAGGGTGAAGGTCTGAACGGAAAAGAAAAAGAACAAAAAAGAAACAGGGAGAAAGAGAAGGAGGCGTCGGCTGAAAGGAAAAGAAAATAAAAACGTATCCTTATTTTTTTAGGTTTAGGGTAAAATTAATATATATATATATAAAACCGATTACTCGGTTATCCGGTTAGTAACCGGTTTTTTCAGAATAAAAAACCGCAACCGCAACCGGCCTAGCCGGTTATCCAGTTGCAATTTTTTCCGGTTTTTCGATTTTTCGGTTTGTCCGGTTTTCCAGTTATCCGATTTTTTCCGGTTAATAACCGCCTCGCTTGTATACTATTACGCAAAACTATCAATTCTGAAACCTTTTATTGCAAATTACAAGTTGCAATTTGCAATGAAACAACAGAACCTTTTATTTGCAAATCGATTGGTGCCTCTTACCCAATCTTTAATCATTACCCATTAAAAATCCTTTCATTTTTAACTATGTTCTATAGGAGTCATTACAAAATGTATATGAGTGGAAGTTCATTAACTAAACAACTGCCATGAGCTTTGGAAGTTAAAATCTTTTGATTTCGGCCCCTTGCTTTTCATCTACCCAAGAATTCTTGGTTGCATCCTTGCATGCCCCCCTCTAAACCCTTCCCTAGCCACTCCTTTGGGATGGTTAGCCCACCTCAACTATAGCCATGGGGTGGTCGACTCGTCCAACCACCCCTTTGGGGTGGCAGACCATCCCTCAAAAAGTAAATGGTGGTCGGCCACCCCTTCACTTAACTTCATTTTTTTTTTCTTTAAAAACTTACATGTCTCAATCAAAGTTGTTCATTTTAAATAAATGGCTTGAATCTTTGAACTTGCAAGTCCAACAAATCCTCCAAATGTTCGAGACCTTAGTACTTAATGCTCAAGTAGTGATAGAAAACTTTAAAATAATCTATCGTCAGAGGTGATGGTTCAGTTGACTCAAGATAATCTTAGTTGTTATCATGCACAACAATGATGAATAATATAGAATTGAAAAGAGAAAGGGAAAGAAAATCGAGATAAGGATTTACGTGATTCGGCAATGTACTTATGTTCACCAAAGAGTGCAATTATAATTCACTATTCAATGTCTTAGGATTACAGCATAACATATTTATAAAAAAAACTCTAATTGTAAGGAAGTATTTTGAAAAATTCCAAAATACCATAATTATACCATACCGTACTGTTCTGCCACGCAGAGATAACTGACCATCCATACGAGTATTTCAGTATTACTCTTTATGTCTGAGAGAATATGAGCCATTTGTTCTAACAATCCCCATGTAGTTGGATAAGTACTATGGTGAAGGTTTGACTCCAACAATGAAAACTTTTAAACCTGACTAGTATTAGTAGTCTTAGGTCTCACTGATATTCTCATGAGACTAAATTAGACTATAATTCAATTAAACTTGAGGGAACTCCTACGATTTTTACCGCCTAGATGCTTACTGAATAGTTTTTAATGAGTAAATGCTACTATAATAACGCATTTATAGAGTAACCATTCTGATAACCCCCTTCCGCCTTTTATATATATATTAAGAACAACTCCCAAATAATTTGGTTAAAGGCGACTTTTGCTTATCATGCCAAGACCCGTCTCTACAATCAACTAGAAATGTAGACGACGAAGTGAAATAATCTGGTTTTTGTTTTTCTATTCCTTTTGTTTTCCCCAACTTCTTATCAGGTTGTGGGGTTCAAATTTCAATGTAGTGGTATACAGGTGTTTTTTTTTATTTTATCATTTTCATTTATTTATTTATTAATTCTTCTTAAAAATGATCACCTTTAGAAAGCATGACGATTGACGAAGACTGTTATTAGGTTATACTTTGTCTTTTCTTCTAAAAAGAGTGCAAATGTAAGTACAACTTCTACAATTGGTGACCATTATCTCCTAATCTTTCACCAAGTTCTTTTCCGACACCTTGTGGTGCTTCCTCATCTTGTAGTACAAGAGAATTGAAAATTACCATTTGAATTACCAAAAGTCTTTGATTTGTGTTATGGGTCGGTACACATACTCGTTTTTAATAATTAATGTGACACTATCTATTAGCATTATGTCTTAAAGATTTGGCCCTTATATGATCCAATAATCATCAAGATCAAAATGGTTGAATTACTTTTTATCATATTTTTAGAAGCATTTTTATAGGATTTTCTAATTTTTTTTTTAATTTTTTTTAATTTTTAATTTTTCATTCAGATCAAGAATGAGAAAGATTATCTCTTTTAGTCATTTTCCTTCTTTCAATTAGAAAAAAAAACAAACAAACAAACAAACGGTCGAATAACCACATATCTTAAAAAATTAATAAATGAGACTCAACCCGTGTAATATTTAATTGAAATAGCAAATGAATGATAAAGACAAAGTTCGAACTCATGACTTTTATTCTAATACCATGTTGAATAACCATTTGTCCTAAAAACTTAATTAAATAATTAAAAAAAATTGATTTAATTACTTAATTAATATTCTAATTTTTCTAACATATACTTCTAATTCTCAAAACTTGTATTTGGTTGTCTATTTGAGACCTTTTCTTATTATATATATGTGTGTGTGTGTGTGTGTGTGTTGGATTAGTATAACAATGCTAATTATAATATATACAAGTCACCATGCACTATATTAATATTGTATCAAATGAAGCTGGTTATTAGGTACATCGTCCTTCTTAATTTTCTTAATTATAAAAAATCGAAAGTTTGGCGCAAGACTTTTCTTTTTGTTTTTTATTGAGGGATTTTTTTTAATTAAGTACACCACGGGTACAGTTCAATTTCTATATGGTTTCGGTAGGTAGTATAAAGAAATTAAATGAATTGCATCAAGTGTTTAAAATTATAATTTTGATTAAGATATTTGAATAAACAAATTTAAATTTCCACCCTTCAACAAAACAAATAAGAGTATATGCTTCAAGCATATGCCCGTTCATACTATTTTAAATCTTCAAATTAATTAGCACAATATGCCAAAATACAAGGAAAAGTGTTAGTTATATCTACGTTATTCTAAAACCACCTCAACCCCCCAAGTCATAAGGTAGTTCTCCAAACAATTTTTTTTTTTTTTTAAAAAAAATCTCTTAAAAACACTTTTTTTTTTTTTTTTTTTTTTTATATTATATATAGTAGCCTTTGAAAATTAATTTCCTCTCCCCCATTTTTTTTTTTTTTAAGTTTCATTCCCCTTTATTGGTCCCGCTCGTACCATTATAACACATTCGAATTAATCCATTCATCTAATTAATGTAGTTCAGGCTCACGTTATGTTGCAGTGTTTCAATATTATATGATGTTACTAATTTGGCTCTGAATCACTTGTTAGGATTCAAAAAAATGCTAGTAATATTTAGACTATTACCCTAAAAAGGATTAGTTAAAATTATAATTCAAATTACTGTCTTAACTAGTAACGAACAAATAAACAACTTAGCACCCCTGCAACATCTTCGTAATTGGCCACTAACATAACTTTATTTTTAGGGCACCACAAAGTAAGGAGGAAAAGATCAAATCAGCTGCTTTCCACAAAATTTTGTACTTAGTTAGTACAAGTTCTAGGGTTTTAAGCATTGGATGATCATATTGTTGAGAGAGACCGAAGGTGTGTAGGTTTTTGATAGTTGAATTGGCTTTTCAAGTGCATGTGTGAGGCTGTACAGAGAAAGGCTGCTATAGCACTCAAAAGCATAAGGAGATAAGTGCTCTCTCCATTCAAGTGAAATTGGCGGAGGCTGATAAACCCCCCACAATCGCACTGCCCTAGCTACTTTTTGAAAGATATTGTGGCTTTGGATCGATGGTCCTATTCATGACCTAATTTTCCAGGGAAAGGAGGACCGATATAAATTGGATTCTTTCTATTTGTCTCATTATAAAATGATATATACTAAAGTTTCCAATCCTATATTGGGCTCCCCACTTTAGTTGAAGCCGACTGGTGAGAAAGAGCGTTCGATGTTGAATCTCTGACACCACGGTAACTTAACATAGTATCTTAGCAAAATTTTTAAGTTCAAATCTTGATTATACGGTATAATTTATCCTTAAATTCAATTGAATATTCTACGTATGAGAATAAAGTAAGTATAAGGGAGAGACAAAGTTTATGTTATACGTGTTAGTATTTCAGGTTTGATCAATTTAAGTACTCTTAAACTAAAGTATTTTTCATACCTATTTTATATCGGCTGACATGAGAGTATTTTGAGGACTTTTTTTATAGAACACACGCACCACGTCAGCCATTATGTACTCTTCATAGATTGCCAAAAGTCACGGCCAACAATTGCTATATCATCTCCAATAAAAAGAGTTATGTTTCTTTAAAACACTGTTTTCGTTTTTTAAATTAAAGGGGCACACACTAGCCTCTTCCTAATTAATTTTCTGCGTGGGAAACCAACTATCACCAAGCTATGTGCTATTATCCGAATGCCAAAGGATCTAGCAAGATCAGAGGGTTTAATATATATATAACTTCACCCATCTTCCGATCTCGCCTTTTCTTTTCACGCTTAAATTGTGTTTGTCCACGTTATGATGTGTATAAGCCTTTTTATATTGGACTTAATCTGTCATCAACAAATATAGGCCAGATAGAGAAAGCAAAACTTTGGGGCCTATATTTCATCCATCGCTTTGGCAATTACATTTCTAAACTTTAAAAAATTTTAATGTTGAGTATCTAAATTTAAAAACTTTACAATGTCACCATTCTAATAAGATTTTTTTATTAAATCTTTAAGAAAAATGTAAAAATTTTCAAAATACCTCTATTTCATTAAAAAAAAAAAAAGTGCAAGAACTCACGCGTAGCCGTGGGTTAGCTATGAGTTCTTTCAGCTATATATATATATATTCTGTTTTTGTTTTTGGTTTTTTAATTTTTAATTTAAGGATAATTTTGTATTTTTATTAGTTAACAGGAGTATAAGAGACATTTTACTTATTTCCCGTTTGATTTAACCTCAAATCATAATAGTAAGGATGACATTGTAAAGTTTTTAAACTTGAATATATACCTTACATTGAAAAATTTTGAAAGTATGATTTGTATAAGAGAAGGTTTTCCCAAAACTTTTTTCAAGAATATTGGCCTGCATGGCTACATCACCAGGCGTGATATCGTGATATAAGAATGCTATCTTGCAGTAGTGCTCTTCTTATCAATGGGAGACAGATGAGAGAGGAATCCAAAAATACCCGGCCACTTGGATGAAAGGATGAACAGTCAAACATATGATCACATGATGGTTATATATATGTGATCTAAGCTTTAATACAATGACGTTTTGCCTACAATTTTAGGACACATTTATGTCACCTGCTTATCCAAAGTTTGATTTTAGGTCATCTAAGGACAGCCCCTGAGGCCCCTTAAACTCTCTCTCTCTCTTGCTAGAGGACAAATTGTAGAAAAAAAAGTAAATAGCACTTCGCATGACCAATATTGATATAAATATTGGGTAGAAACTCACATTTAAAAACTGGCCGCAAAGGGAGGGGATCAAGAGTTTATATACACATAGTTAAGATTGTACTTAAGACATGTAGAATACTTAGGATTGAAACATACCACCACGCTTCCGAATCCGACATCTACCACGGCTCACTCTATTTCATAAGTTGTCCCCTCCGTGACTTGAACTCGAGATGTGGTGTTTGGCTCTAATATCAAATGATTCAAACATTGGGAAGATCTCACCATTTAAAACCGACTTACAAGTAAAGAAAGTTCAAGAATTTATATACACATGATTAAGATTATGCTTGATTAAGCCATGTGGAATACTTAGAATTGTAACAAATATTCCCGAAGAGTTTCCATGAAGTGATAGATCTAATATTGAATCTAAATCCTCAGCAATTTTTTTTTTCTTGAATTGTTGAGAGAGCTCTTATGGAACCCACTTGCTCTAGCAGATAAGCAGGCTGCTCGAGACTTGTTTGGGCAGATAGGTCCCGTCAAAGCTTTCTCATATTTATTTGCTGTTTGAATTGTTAACAATCCAAACAGCAAAATTGTTAGTAATTTCTGTCCGATCTAACCATGTGCTTCATATGGTGTGATCAACGTATACTACAACTTTTATTACAACTTCCTTATAAACTGATGTGACAATTCATATAACACGGTCATGTCAATCCTACAACCAAATTTAATTGTTTAATATTTGACGTGGTAAGTACCACATAAATTTATAAATTGACATGACAGTACATGCCGTACTAGTATTATCATATCAGTTACAATTAAAATTAAATATTTAGCGGCTAACATAATAAGTATCACATCAATTGTCACATCAATTTATCATGTACTTATAGTACTCCTAACATCACTATAGCTAGGAATCGCCAAATAGTAGTACTAATTTCTAGTTTGCCAAATACGTATGGAGAGAGAGAGAGAGGACCTATGCTAAAAGCAAAAAAAAAAAAAAAAAAAAAAGGTTCTCTATAATGTCTCCACACAATCAGAAATATATAATTTAATCCTTATCTTTAAAAGAATATGATATTGTCAAACACCCCTTATTGTATATATACTTCAATAGTCGCCCAGCCAGCATCCACCATCCACCATCCGACCCTTTCCATTGCATGGCATTAGGGTCTTTGGCTACTTTTTCTCACTACCCAGGGCTTCAACATTTCTCAGCAACCATCTTTTATTATTGGATCAATGGCTTCTGAGAAGCTGCAGGAAGTTAGCAAGGGATTGGAGTGGAGAATAAAGGTGGCAGATGGCTCATCAGAGATTTTGGTTCCGGAGGCAAATCCTGCCAGCAGACTCTTGCTTGGCCTAAAGGCTCTTATTGTAGGGTTGGCTTCAAAAGTGTGGAAATTTCTGCACAAAGCGTGGGATATAGGAGTTGATGACCCCAGAAAAGTAATCCACGGTCTAAAAGTAGGGATGGCACTCACTGTCGTCTCACTCTTTTACTATATGAGGCCTCTGTACAATGGTGTTGGAGGGAGTGCTATGTGGGCAATCATGACAGTTGTTGTTGTTTTTGAAAACACTGTCGGTAAGTACTCAAACTATATTAAAACACTGTCGGTTTGCCGTAAATTGGAATAACATGACAGTAAAAATAAGTCATTGATTTTTTTTTTTACACACGACTAATACGACATAGCAGTAATAATCGGTCTTTGATTTTCTTTTTTGCAAGCTATTGCATATAACAATCTATTAATTGAACCTTAGTAGTTTGACTTTGCCCTATTGATCATCAATGGCAGGTGCAACACTATGTAAGAGTTTGAACAGAGTGTCTGGAACTTGTCTTGCTGGATTTCTTGCAGTTGGCGTTCAATGGGTTGCTAGCCAATCAGGAAAGAGATATGAACCTATAATTATTGGAGCCTCAGTTTTCCTCTTAGGTCTGTAAAAATTAGTTACTGCATGAATATATATGGTTAATTAATTAATCGATCTCTTCTTGTTTCATGCATGTTAATTGATAAATTAACTGACTAGTAACTTGTGATATTCTTTGTTCAGCTTCTGCAGCCACCTTCTCAAGATTCATTCCTTCAGTGAAAGTGCGGTTTGACTATGGTGCTATGATATTTATCCTTACATTTAGTTTGATTTCAGTATCGGGTTATCGGGTGGAGAAACTTTTTGCTATGGCCCATCAGAGACTATCCACCATTATCATTGGCACTTCATTGTGCATTGTCGTAAGCATGCTTGTTTGCCCCATTTGGGCTGGTCAAGAACTCTACACTCTTGTCTTTCGTAACATGGACAAGCTTGCCGATGCCCTAGAGGGTGAGTCATTAATTCTTTTCTGTTCTAATATATATATTAACAAATTACAAATCAAAACACAAAAATAATCGTCCAAATATAAAAACAATTTTTACTTTTATGTCATACTATCAAAACGTACACTTTTTCAAAAAAAAAAAACCTCAAACCTCAAAACACATTAATAAACAGACTGACATTGTTGACGGTGATTGAGAATGCCATTGAAAATCCATGTTTTTAAAAATCAAAACACAAAACAATCCTAGAATTATAAAAACAACTTTCACTTTTATGTTACGTAATTAGAACACTTTTTCAAACTAGAAATAAAAAACATCTCTAAAAAAAAAACACTAATAAAAGTACCCTTTTTGACTATTCAGGTTGTGTAGCTGAATACTTCAAAGATGGTGAGGACATTGTTGACAATGATAAAGAATGTCATAAGAAAGTGCAAGGGTACAAATGCGTTCTAAGTTCTAAGGCAGCAGAAGATTCTATGGTAAGTGATAGGACTAATATTGCAAGTCATTTTCTTAATTTAGATCATATTTTATGATATCTTTGACTGAAATTTGGGACGGGCATTGCTTTTTATATAGGCCAGTTTTGCAAGATGGGAGCCAGCTCACGGCCGCTTCAACTTTCGGCACCCATGGAAACAATACATCGAAATAGGGGCATCAATGCGCAGCTGTGCTTACTGCATAGAGGCTCTCAATGGTTGCATCAATTCAGAAAATCAGGTAAACCCAAGTTTCTATTAATTTAAATGATTAAGTTAACCATTTTTTTAGACTTAAGTTTTTGAAATAAGTAGCTATTTAATGGCTTCCTACTTTAATATGGTATCAGAACAAAGGTTTTGAGTTTAAACCTTATCTCCTTCATTTTTTTCTTATTTCAAATAAATATTTCAGGTGTTGAGCATATAAACTTAAGTTTTTGGAATAAATAGTGATTTAACAGTCCTATAATTTTATTATTCTTCATGGAGAATATAATGTTAAGCTATGTGAAGCATAGTTTGTGTTTGACCTGGTTCGACGCTAGAAGTAGAAGTGCTTATGGATAAGCTGCACGCGGGTTTGGGGGTAGCGCCCCCAGAGAACTTTTTTTTTAACCCAGTTGAAGGTTGTATTTATAGCTGCTTCTGTTTTTAGAATTCGTGATTATGATTGACGCCTCCTTGTATTGTTTCTTAAGAAATAGTGAAATTTCGCTGTAACTCGGTGGACGTAGCACTTAGTGGTGAACCATGTAAATTTCTGTATTTATAACTGCTTGTTTTTACTTTTTTATTATTTTTCGCGTCACACTAGTTCCGGAAAATTAGATAAATTTCCTGACATATAATGCTAATGCAAAGCTCCAAACACTTGATTCCAACAGTCCTCTGAATATGTAAAGGAGCATATCAGCAAGGTTTGCTTGAAAGTAAGCTCCAACTCTTCAGGTGTGATAAGAGAGCTAGCCATGACTATCAAGACAATGAAGAAATCATCAAACATCCATTTCCTGATTGGAGACATGAACAAAGCAGTACAAGATCTTCAAATCACCTTAAAGTCCCTTCCTAAGTTATTCAACCCCCCATCAAAGCCAGAAGCTGCAGAAACCCCTGAAAATAAGACAACAGATCAGCCAGCAGCCTCCACAACAGTGGTTGCAATGCCTCTCATGGATATTATTCCTCTAGTAACTTTAACTTCTTTGTTGATTGAAATTGCTACAAGGATCAATGGCATTGTCGATGCTGTTGAAGAACTTGCAGACTTGGCTGAATTCGAGCCTGCAAGCAATGACAATTGTGAAAAAGATGATCAGCTGAAGAACAATTTTTTACCAGATCAGCAGAAAAATAAGGATACCGTGAAAGTCTTTCAACGGGTCTGAGTTCTACAAAATTTACTTCTTTTCTTTTGTTAAATAATTGGACTAAATAAAGGAAGGAAGGATCGATGAAGTTTATATATAAGCATCTTACCAAAAAAAAAGGGTCTAAATTTCTTATATTTTTATTGACTGAGAGTACGCTTGATTATCATAGGAAAAGAATTTAGGGGTGTAAAATTGTAGAGAATGAGTGTGAAATTGTAAACAGGAGTTCTAAAGGACCTCAATGAAAAATACATAGCGCAGCTGTTCGATATTCTAATATTCATGAGTTTAGAATTAAGAAAAAAAAAAAANAAAAATAATATATATATATATATGAGTTTGTGAAAGTGCCTAGTTTTATATAATTACGTCACATCAGCATGCAGTGCACCACCACCGCCAACTGGCACCGCTTAATTTCCACTGTGCAAAGCATTTATCGAGTAGATTACATAATTAATTAAACCACTTACTTAGGCTTTTGTCTTGGTAGGTAGAGATGGGATTTCGTGTTCACGGGTCAATTTATCGAGGCAAGAAATACGGTTATATAGTTAATTTTTATCTAACTTATTAATTAAGAAAAAAAAATCATATTTAGTCTATAAATTTTTATTTGATTTGAATTTAGTTCTTAAATTTCTAATTTTAAGAATATAATTTTTTAGTTTTGTACTGATTTTAAATCGGTCATTCTATCATTTTTTTATCAAAATAAATGATTTTCACATGTCACGTGTGTCTCAATTGACACACTAGCATTTATATTAAGAATAATGTTATTTTTCAATTTTTTATCCAATTTTATCCATTTTTTATATGTGGACAAAGATGAACCCACAAATGCAAAAGTAAACTCTTTTTTTTTTTTTAAAAAAAAAAAGTCACATATACAAAGTTGGATGGAGTTGGACAATAAAGTTGGAAATGTAGCATTACTCTTATATCAATATCATATTATTAAGCGTCAAATCATCCATTAAAAAAAAAAACCAATTCAAAAAACAAAAAAACAATATTCTTTGTCATCATAATCTTCTAAATTTGTAGTGTTAAAGAAAAAATCATTATCTTTGATGTCAAGATAGACCTTCGTGTGTCAAATAAGACACACCTAATAAATAGAAAATCGTTAATTTTGATGATGAATCAATTTAAAACTTCATTAAAACTTAAGGACTAAATTCTTAAAATTAAAAACCTAAGGACTAAATTCAGATCAGATTAAAAGCTAGGGGTTAAATATAATTTTTCCCTTTAATTAAATGGGTTAAACTTGTAATCTTAACTCATTAATTTTGTGTTGAATTTATAAATCGTGTAAAAAATTGTCAACTTTAAATGTTGTGTATTGAATCCAAATTGTGACCAGACATAAATATAAAATTATATAAGTCAACTCAAACTTAACTTATTTAATTAAATGAGCCAAACACCTAACCTTAAACAGCTAATTTTGTGTTGAGTTAATGTCAAATGTGCACTTTTAAGTAGTATCATAAGAAATTTTTAGTTTTTACCCCTCTTATTCACCAAAAAAGATAGAGTTTCTAAAGGTCACATTTTTCAAGTTAAAACCTTCATGGACTATCAAAAGTAGGTTCTTGTAAGGTAACCAGTATTTTTCATTTGCAATATTGTGCAATTATTGTTTCAAATTGGGGTTGTAAGCAAACTAAGCTATCCCTAAATAGCTTGAAATTGGTTAGTATAATTTTGACTTGAGTTTAATTTGTTTAGCAAACGAACGGAACTTAAACAAAAATTTTGGCTCTCAATTATTAAACAAGCCGTATAAACTTAATTTGACTTGGTTTCGGCTCATGAACTCTAGTAACTCAACTCGGCTTGTTTTAAGCTTGTTTGTAGCTCATTAAAATACAAAATATTTAACATATATGCATAACACATATTTATACATATGTGCTTACCTTACCTGGTTGAGTCCTAGAAAAAAAAAAAAAAATCAACTTCTGCCTAGAAAAAGCTTTAGTATAAAATTTAAAACCTTTTTGTAACCCCTACAATAAACCAAAGCACTAAAACCTCTACAGCTTTTCATAAAGGTAGAACATTGGAAAATTTAAAACCTTTTTGTCACCTGTTTATGTTTTGAAAAATTTTTAGGGCACTACAGTTTTTACAATAACCTCTTATAAACTGATGTACTAGTCCATATGATACTGTCCCGTCAATCACAAGCAAATTTAATTATTTAGTAATTGACATGATAAGTGTCATATGAACTTACAAACTGACATGATAGTCTACGTTAGCTATAATTTAATTTAATTTTTTAATAATTATATAATAAGTGTCAAGTAAAATGTCCCGTTAATTTAAAATAAACTTGTAGTAAAAACTGTAATTACTTTTACTCGGTTTTAAAAAAGGCATTTTTTCTTCCACATGAACCAAAAAAATGGGGAGGCTTTTTATTTTTTTGTTTTAATCAAATGGTGAGGCTAACTTGGTCATGATCTCTTTGTTTCAAAAACGTTCTGGCCCAATTGTAGTGCTTTTAGCTGGTTTAAGCCTTAACAAATCGGCCCAGCCTCTTTCTTCTTTCTTCTTCCTTCTTTCTAGGGCTTTCTGATCAGAGTTCCAAAACCGCTAAAACTGTACTGAGTTACTCACCGAGTTTCTGAGTCATGGCCGAGTCGATCATTGCCTCCGATAACCCTTCCAGCTCTTCACCATTGGACCCTCCTTCCCGGATAATCTGCCACGTGTATGTTCCTCTCCAATCCCTGTTTATTGATTTTTTTTTGGTTTAGTTGGAAATTTTTGTAGATTTTGATGAATTTTTTTTGACCTATTGTATGAATAGTGATATTCATAAAATGGGGTCAGATTTTTTTCTTATTAATTTTTCAATTTTAGCTTGAATTTGTTGAATTTGGCAATATGGGTAGTGGTAGTAATCTGTGCACTTTCTTTGAGATTGAATTGTTCAGTGAAGAAATTTATAGCAGTTGAATTTGTAGATTATATGTATGAGTCAGATACTGCTAATAAATCCAATATGTATAAGAATAAGATCATATATATATATGTGCGTGTGTGTGTGTGTACTACTACATCTATTAGAATAAGATCTTACAGGTTGCTTATCTTGCATCATATCGCCGGAGTTCACCATATCATTTTTTTTTCTAATTCATGTATGTGTTTTTCCCTTCAAGGCAGGTGCCAGAAGCAATTTTCACAATATACATGTCCTCGATGCAATTCTCGATACTGTTCCCTCCGGTGCTATAAGGTAAGTTGAATTTACTCCTGCAAGTGTTGAAGGCCCGAGGTTTTGTTCTTTTTTTTTTTTTTTTGGATGTCTTTGTGAAATGGTGCTATGCATGAATTTTAATTTGTAAAAAGCTAGTAGTAGTTCCAATGTGTTCCGTATATGCTTTAAAGAATTTTTTGTAGTTGATATATTAAAAAAAAAAAGAGAGAGAGAGAGAGAGAAAAGGATCTTGATGCTATTGATCATTTTGAATATAGCAGAACAAGTTTCATATTCTCATCCAACATCTGTATCATTTGCATATTCCTCATATGTATATATATATATATATATTTTTACAGTCTCATAGTCTTCGATGTACTGAGTCCTTCATGCGAGACAATGTAGTTGAAGAGCTTCAACAGATGCAGCCTGATGATCAAACTAAACAGAAAATGCTAGACATATTGAAACGATTGCATTCAGAAGAGGAAATGGAAAGCGTGGATGAGGATGGTATTTTATCTGTATTTTTGTTTGCTTTGAGATTGTTGGCTTGTCCTTGCTATTTTGGTGAAAATTGGCTCTTATTAATTGTCAGAGAGAATATTTTAGTCGTGTAACCCATTTTAAAATTTATGAATCCACTATAGAAGCATCCTTTAGTATAAAAAAAAAAACAAAAAAACAAAAAAGTCACAAACACATGAAGCTAAAATTTCCTTGTTATGGTAGGAGATCTGTGTATAGCAAAAGGAGGCAAAGGAATTTTGGCCCAAGCTTATAAATCTGTCAGCTTAAGCATTGCTTTACAGTTGAATTTCATTTTAAAAAAATTTCATTGGATGAGAATATAGCTGCCAGTAAAAGTTGATGATCTTTTGACTCTTTTTTTGTCATCTAGGCATGTGATGTTTCACCATGTTTTAGCATTTTGACTACCCAAACACCTGGACGACACCTGAAAATTTTGCTAAAACAATTACAAGTTTAAGAATGAGTAATAACACTTTTTTGTTCTAATGATTTTTTCGGAATAAAAGGTTAATAATTTCTGTGCAGTATTAGAGATGATACTTGAGAAGCCTTTTAGAATTGTTCCTTTATGTAGTATTTTTTAAGTAATTTTTCATTAAAAAATATTTTAATTTTGAAAAATCTCACTTAATAGTCTCCTAAAAGTGCTATTTGAAATAAAGCTTTCAATAGGTATATAGAACTTGCTATTTCAAGTAACCCTTTTTGATGGTATGTTGAAAGTTGTGGTTTTGTCATTAATAAAAGGAGTCAGGTCTGCAAAGGTTTCTCTAGTTATACTGGTGTTTATGATATGGTTTTTTAAAAAGTCTTCTCTGTGATCAAACCAAGAGAATCATTGAACAAAATGATCCTAGCAGCAGGTTGATATGTCTGATGGTGATGTAGCTTCAGGGATACCATTGCAGAATTTGGAGTTTTTATAGTTAAATATAAATACTGATCAGCATTAATTAGGCTGAGTAAAGAATTGGAAGTAGTGGTTGATGGAATCCTGAGTGCCATTTGGAATATTGACGGCATGGGTAATTTATATTTTAAATCTATATATGCTTCAGAATACAAGTAAAAATGAATAAGGCTCCCCCTTTTGGTTCTTGTTATAGCAACTTTGAGGCATGATAAGCTGTTTGAATGATTGTTTGGAAGGGTCCTAAGTTCTGCTCTTATTTTTGGCAGATTCAACAACTCTGTCTGAGGAGACTATTCAAAAGATATTGTCTGGTATGTTCCTTTTGATCCTTTCCTTCACTGTCTTCTAGATGCTAGGTCTAATTGCTTGCCTTGATTTTACGCTGCCAAGTATATAGATCTCTGCACTCCTTAGGTTGTAGTTTGAGTGTGAATATTAGCTGGTATGTTTTCTGGATCATATGTTCTCTAAATCTTATGCTTTTGCCTAAAGCCGATTAGAGTTTATTTGTCCTTCCTCTCTGCAGGAGATCAAGTTTGTTTTGATGATTTATCTGCTGAAGAGAAGAAGCGGTTCCAAAGAGCTCTTGCTTCTGGGGAGCTGAGTAAAATGATTGAGCCATGGGATCCGTGGTGGTTGAAGCCTTCTGCCCGAACAATATCCCTCAGCAAGGAAGGAACTCAACTAGTCCGACCACTTGACAAAGAGGAAGTATTGCTATCACTAGAAGAAGATCTTGAAATTAACCAATCAAGTGAGATTCCTCCTGGCCCTGAAAACCCACTACCTCCAGTTAGCAAGCTTAGTTCCACAGAGCCATCACCAATGTTGGCTGTTCACTTGGTTGACATTTTATATAGCTACTGTTTCACACTTCGTCTCTACAATGGAGATTGGCAATCAGATGCCGTAGGATCAGCCCTGGTGGTGTTGAGTGTTTCTGCTGTCTTGGGTCAAGGTCGGCAGCCAGAAACTGTGTTGGAAGCTCTGTCTCATTGCTTGGAGCAAACCTGCTCTCCAGCTTACAGACACATGGGTGGCTTACAATTAGGATTAATTCTCATTGATGATGTGATAAGCCTACTCTCGTTAGGGGGTCCTGCTATAGTTTTCTCGCTTTGTGATCTGCAGAGGCTGATTCAGGCTGGGGAGAGAGAACTGAAGTCAGAGAAACCAAAAAAGTCGAGAAGGGTGGATATTAGGAGTAAGCTCAAGCTTGCTGAGAGGAAGATATATTTCATCATGTGTTGGGTCCATGAGCAGCAAGGTGAAGCTTGGTCTTCCTTAGCAGCTTTGGTAGGGGCAGAGAAAAGCTCAGCTATGGATTATGGAGGCAGTAAGCAACCTGTGAAAATGAGCAATAAGGCAGAAACTAGAGGCAGGGTTTTGATTGAAGAAATTAAATAAATTTCCATTATCATGTACTTTTTTTATTTTTTGCCTTTTTTTTTAGAGGAACCCGAGATGGATCTAATGATTTTGCATAACTAGGAGTTGTAAATGTGTTTTTGTATATTTAGTTTCTGTAGACCAGTCACTAACACCAACAATGAGAAAGGTACTTTTTCTAGACGACAAAGAGAATTTTAATGTTATCTTGCGTCTATAGCTCAATGAAAAATTTTGTGACATAGTGCTGACACAGTCTTTTGAAATTTCTGCATTCTTGTGCCTTAATTATCTTCTCAAATTCTTCTTCTCCTTTTTTTTACCATTCATTTTCTAAGTGATGCAATAGAACAAGTTAAACATGATACAATGCAAAACAATAGGCCAATGAATGATGGCCATGCTAAAGGTCTTGATTGTTCCGGTAAGTGTGTCAAGACGGATCAGAGGATTGCGCTGCTCTAGCTGGTACCCATTTTGGATATAGTGTAATTTGAACCATAGCATGTGATTTGAAAAAATTGTGACTTAAGAGTAATCTGCATGCTTAGTTTTGATGATGCTGCCCGCCTTTTCATCCATGTTCCCTTCGTTCCCTGCTTACCCTTCACCCCCTTTGAATGGACAACTTACTCGTGTGTTGTGAGATTATCGTTGTCCTTTCCGTGCTTTGCAGGTTGAGGGGCTAGAATCTCCGAAAGAAATGCTCATGATATTACAGAAAGTGCTTGAAGAAAGTGCCCCTGTTCTTGTTGCTGCTAGGCTTGTTGCAGAAGAAAGATGAAATAACATACGCATAAGGGAGGGCAAGATGCTGCTTACAGAGCAGCACTTGAAGCAACAAGAACATTTTAGAAAGAATTTGGTCACTGTTGGTCTAATAGACCTTGTTGTTGTAGGGTTGGCTTCAAAAGCTTGCCGATTCCCTAGATGGTGAATGCACTGAATGCTTTATCACGTAAATATTTGTTGTTAAACTGATGCCACATTTTGTTGAGAATCTATCTTCTCCAATATTCAGGTTGTGTTGCCAAATACTTCAAAGATGGTGGCAGCCTCGTTGACAGTAACTGCAAGGCTACAAATATGTACTAAGCTCGAAGGCAACAGAGGAATCTATGGTATGTGACAGGAATAACGCAATTCATTCTTTGAAACTATTCTTGATGATCTGTGTGGCAATTTCAATTAAAAAAATAAGCTGAAATTGATGTTAGGAAGAGACTTTAAATCAATATGGAGCTTTTCTACTGCACTGTTCATTTCTCAGACCAAGAAATGGATGTTAGATTATTTCTTCATTGTCTTGATTGCAATTGCTAGCTCTCTTGTGACGTTTGAAGAGTTGGAGCTTCATTTCCAAGAAATGCTGATATGGTTCTTTATATACTTGGGGGCCTTTTGGAAAAATGTTGTCGGATTTTCTCTACAAGAATTAAGATAGTAGGATTTTCTCGATCCACTAGGACGAAGAATCTAGACAAGTTCATGTAAAGTGCAGAAGATTGTAATCACTTGCTTAAGTAGAGTGGTTGTAACCTAACCAAAGGTCATGGGCATCAGTCTCATATTCTTAATTTTCATTTGATTTAGTGATTTTAATTCGTGCGGTTTGAAAAAAAATAACGATCTCAAAACCTAGTTAATGAAAATGCGATTGTTAAAAATGCAGTTTAATGTTAAAAAAATTTTGTAGTTTGAAAAAATAACACCTTAAATTACAAATAAATCGTGCATTTTTAAAAATGCACTTTTCCTTTGATGTTGCTCAAAGTAAATAAATATTGGGTTGGTATTTGGAGCAATATATGGGTTAATTTTATAAAACTTTCTAGTATATTTTTTGATATTTTTTAATTTTTGGTTGAAAAAGTGTTATATGTTACATAAATGTCTTTGTTTGTTAATATATATATTTTTTTTAATAAAAAGGAAAAGGACTTTCGGAAGCAGCATTTTCAAACGAAGTCGTTATTCTTTTCTGTTTTTGGAAATTATCCCGTCATGGGCCTAGTATGGATCCTCACTCCTCACACATGAGCCAGTTTGGCAAAAGTTGTTACTATTTACTGGTTTTTATTATTCATCACTTTTTCTAAACCCAAAAAAAACATTCTCGCTTTTTATATCACATCAACCACTTTTTAACAACTTTTTTTATTTCTTTTATTACTATTAAAATAAAAAATTCACTAAAAAGCAAAAATTTTCACTTTTCCATATAAAAAATTTATAACATTTTCCTATTTTATATCAAATCAAAAGTCAACAATCCAAACAGTAACTTCTTAACCTTTGCCAAACATAACCATGAGAAACTGTTTAACAGCCTGACAGTTTTTGGGAAGCGTTCCAACCTTCTTGGCCCACAATGTTGATGTTATAGCCATTGGCAATAAAAGTTTTGTTTTTCAATTAGGTTAGGAATAAAAATAACATATAAATCATTATATATATGTGAAATTTAATTTGGATTATAAAATAAATACCCTCCATTTTGGACAAATATCACATCCAGATATCAATTAGAGGTAAGAGAGAGCCATAAGAGGTTGATATTGTGCCCTACTTGGGTTACCAAAGAAAAGGAACCACTCGCTTAAGCACAATGCCCATAACCTGACCACAGCACATGAGCATGAGTCTCATATTCTTAGTGTCGGTTTCAAAATATGTAATTTGAAAAAATAACAATTTATTAACAAAAAAAGAAAAGAAAAGAAAGGCTAAACGTGTAATAAAATTCGCGATTTGAAAAAATAATACTTTAAACTATCTTTAAATTGTGTGTTTTAAAAAATAAGAGTAATGTTTGTGCATTTACCCTATGTTCTTCTCAGAGTCCTTCTAAATTCTAATATATGTGAAATGAGTTTTTTATTTTTTAAATAAAAGCTAGGAGCCACTTGCTCTTCCAAAAAAATGAAAAAGCTAGTCTACATATACTAAAAGGACGTGGAGAAAGACATAGGGTAGATACACAAGCATTACTCAAAAAATAATCATTTGATTGCTGCTCCACGTTTTCAAACTGTTATTTTCTTCAAAAAGCGCTATCAAACATTAAATTTTCTTTAAAAGCACATGTTTGATATGCAAAATCATAGAAGCAAACACACTTTCAATCATAGCTAATAGGATTGAAATACCCATTGATGTTGCCCAAAGTAGATTCGATTCCCTTTGATGTTACCCAAAGTAGATAAATATTGGGTTGGCATTTGGAGCAATATACTGGTCTTATTTAGAATTTTTAATTGATGAAACACCTTCTTTATTATATGACAACATATATTACTAGATATACGAAATTTAACATGGATTATAAAGTGAATATTTTTCATTTCATTTAAAATAAAGAGAATCCTAATCAACGACATATATCACATACTTTGTTGATCCTATTAAAGATTCATGAAAAAAAATCATATATTTTAGGAATAAATATCAACTTAGTAGTTTGAATTAAAAGAATATTATTCGATAAGATCAAGAATACCATAATCTCTGCTTTATCCTTAAAAGTTAAATGCGGAAGGGATTAAAATCTCTAACAACTTATTGAACATTAGACTGTAAAAGTTATTATATGAAACTCATTTGTTCAAATAAATTTGTGAGTTTTGTCGTATGTGCGGATCAAACTCTTACCCGCTAGCAATTTAAATAATAATAATAATAATAATAATAATAATAATAATATTGCAGGTGATCCTTTTCCAGAGGCAATGGCAACACCCTTAAATTTCCTCTGATGAGAATGGTGAATTCGTCATTTAACAAATTTCCCCAAAAACTGTGATCCCCCCTCCGATGGTACCGTAAAACCCCCATCAATTCAAGAACATTCCAGTCCATTCCGTTCCGTTGTAGACATAGAAATTTTTAGGAATTCTTCTGAGTTCTCTCTCTCTCTCTCTCTTTCTTTGTGTGTAACGAACTCTGATCATCAACCATTTTCTTGCAACGATTTCAGTTAACAAAACCCTAACCCTTCGAGTTTCATTTCTATTCCGTACAGAAATGACTGATACGGCTGACAAATTGGCGTACTTCCAAGCGATCACGGGCCTCGAAGATCCCGATTTGTGCACAGAGATCCTCGCCGCCCATGAGTGGGACCTTGAGGTTGCGATCTCCTCCATCACCAACACGAACCATCTGTCTCCGCCGGAAAATTCAGCCGCCGGCACCACGACCTCCACCTACGACGAAGGAGGAGGCGGCGGCGGTGGCGGAGGCGGAACGCGATCGGAACAGGCGGATAATACGGTCGCGGCCGGTCCCGGATTGGCGTGGAGGGTCGTCACGTTGCCGATTTCGGTAATTTCCGGTGGTATAGGGCTGGTTTCCGGCGCGATTGGGCTTGGATTATGGGCCGCCGGTGGAGTGTTGTCCTACTCGATGGGAATGATCGGGCTGGCCCGAACCAGAGAGGCCTCGGCCCGTTTGGTTACAGTGTCGGCGGCGGCAGCGGAGGCGATGCAGTTCGCGGAGGTGTTCGAGAGGGAGTACGGGGCGACGGGGCCGAGGTTCGTGGGTGAGGGGTTCATGGACGCGCTACAGAGGTCGAGGAGGACGTTCAAGCTTATGTTCGTGTACCTGCACTCGCCGGACCATCCGGACACGCCCGCCTTCTGTGAGAGGACTCTGTGCTCGGAGGCTATAGCGGAATTCGTGAACGAGAATTTTGTCTCGTGGGGAGGGAGTATTCGGGCTAGCGAAGGGTTCAAGATGAGCAACAGCCTGAAGGCCTCGAGGTTTCCCTTCTGTGCTGTGGTTATGGCCGCCCCGAATCAGAGGATTGCTCTGCTCCAACAGGTACCTATTGTCTTATTAATTGAAATTGAGAATCCCCCTCAAGATATTATGGTTGAATATAGTCCCAACTGAAACTATGGCGTATGATTTCGAATTGTGACTTAAGATTTCACTGCAAGTTTGGAGGATGATGCTACAGTTGTTCAGGTTATTTTGAAATTAAATGGAATGGTCTAAGGGCATGAACTTGTTGTAAATTCTTCGAAGTGGTTTGAGGGCTAGAAATCTTGAAGCTCGATGGGATCATAAGGAGAGAAAAATATGGGTCAAAAAAGAAAATTCTGGGTTTAGATCTTGTTAACTTTTTAGATTTTCGACCCAATAGGGTGGTTGCTTCTCTAAGATACTTTTCGTGTATAAGAGCTTTTCTTCCTCTAATAAATTATTATTGATCAAAATAGGAAATTCTGGGTCAAAGTAGTAGTCCCTGTTTTATACTGTAGTAGGAAGTTTACTGGTAAAATAAGTGTGACGGAATTGATAATAGGAAGTGGAGTGGATATGGGTGTTTATAATCTTGGAGGGTGTGCTGCTACTTGTCAATTGATAAGTAGTCTGCTGTTTTATTCTGCTATTTGTCAATGGATAGCCAGTCTTTGCTTAGAGCTCTACAGATTTGGCATAGGTTTGATCTCTTGTGGCTGCGTCTTAGTGTTTATTATAGCAAAGTTCTCACAAGCTTGTGGTGAAGACAGAAAAACGGGTGGTTTGTTTGAGGCTTGTTTATGGCAAATTAAGGTTTTAAATTATGTGTCAATAGATCAGTTTATTCAGAAAGTTCAGACAATGAGGTTATAATGCAAGCAAATGTAGGAATTGGTGAATTCCAGTAGAATGTTTTTATCAGTTGGTTGAATTTTTCTGAAGTTCTACAGGACAAAGTAAGTTGGCAGAGTGACCCTTCTGGCCTCTTATTTTCATTGTTGTGGTGGATTCACTCATAGGCTTATTCGGAAAACCTAGAAGGGGGATTTGTTTGAGGTTTTCTGGAAATGTGGTTTCATCTTTTGTGTTGTCTGATGTCTAATCTAAATTGCAGCTGTCGCCGATTTACCATGTGATGCCATGCCAGCAGTGATCAACTCTAGGGACATGTTTAGTACGAGGAATGACTATTCCATGGAATAGCCTTTATTAAATATGAAATGAGTGTAATGCATTAGCCTTGAAACAGTCATTCCGATGGTCATGAATGAATAATTATTCCTTTAATTGAGGGAATAACCATTCTTTTCAACTTAAGAGGAATGATTATTCTCTCAATTGAAGAAATAGTCATTCCATCATGACCATTGAAATAGTTATTTCAAAGCTAATTTACTCTACTCATTTCATTTTTAATAAGAACTATTCCATGGAATAGGCATTCCACGTACCAAACATAACCTAGGTTGTCAAATGCAATTTGAGATGCACTAAAGAAAATATCTAGCTGACTTAGGCAGATTAGAAATGTTGTAACACATTGGTCCCATATTGGGAAAATAAAGAGTAGCCCACATAGAGTAAGTAGTTTATAAAAATAGTCATGAGTGCTAAGTTTCACATTACTTAATTACTAGGTGAAACTAAGCTTTATAAAAAATTATAGGGAAGCTCCAAATTGATTAGTCTTTTTGGGGTGATAGCGTAGATGTGACTAGCGTTTTTTTCTTGGTCATTACAAATGGTATTAGAGCCACCTAGTAATGTCAAGCCATGTGGTACTGGAGCATTGCATGACGTGACCTTGACAAAGACATAAAGAGTTTAAGAGGAGGAGTTTGTAACACTCCGTTCCATATTGGAAAGATAAAAAGTAACTCACATAGAGTGGGTGATTTATAAAAATAGTCATGAGTGTTAAATTCCACATTGCCTAGTTACTAGGTGAAATTAAGCTTTATGGGGAAGCTCCAAATTGACTAGGCTTTTTGAGATAATAACACAAATGTAGCTAGCGCTTTTCTCTGAGTCGTTACACATGCTGCTGGTAAGAAGGTAGAGAATTGATTGATGCTAGTGGTAATATGGTCTAAAAAAGGAGAAAAAAAAGGATTGGGAAAAAAGAATAAATATTTTCTGATTTAAGTGTTGTATAGTGACAATTTTGGTGATAGTGATAATATTGTTCATGAGCTTGATAAGGTGTTGGAGCTTCTAACTGTGACGAATACGCTAACTATGGATATGATGCCAGAAATAGATCAGTTTTACATCACCTTTCAATTTGAATTAGCAAAAGCAATGTCTCATGGCATAAAGACAATAACATACATAAGAGAGTCCACCACTTTAAGCTGAAATTAGTTCTGTTTTTGGATGGTACCTGGTGGGAGAGCATGAAGAGTTCAGTGACATGGTAGAGGGAGTGCGTAGAAAGAATAAAAAATTAATAGAGAGAGTATTTTGCAAAAGTTAGAAGCTAAGACCAACCTAGAGCTCTTCTCCAGTTGTTAATATACTTGATAGGTTTGTTCATCCATAGGAGATCTGATGGAAAAGTCTTGATGCTCTTCCTTTGGCCTTGAGACACCATTCTTTTCTATGAAATGAATGGATAAAAATTTAGGGAAAAATGAAAAATTAGTCCTTGTAGTTACTCTAATTTACAATAAGCTCCATGTAGTATAAAAATGTTCTGAGAGCTTCTTGTGGCACGCTAATTTTGTTAGTGTGCCACATATCTAATTATATAATGACACTTGTCACTCATAATAAAAAATATATAAAAGATAAAATTAGAAGTCTTTAAGATATATAAATACTAAAAATTAAAATTAGAAACTAAGGTTAAAAAAAGCCTAGAAGAGGGTGGTTTGGCCACCCTCTGTTCCAGGGTTTTTTTTTTTTATGTTTTATATATTTATAATTTTTATATTTGTTATTATGGATGACACATGTCATTATATAATTGGATTTGACATGGCACACTAATAGAATCCGTCGAGATTTTGGACGGAATTTGATAGTAGAGACTTATTTGTTATTTTTGCATACCACATGAAGCTCTTAAAATATTTTTGTACTACATAAAGGTTATTGCAAATTAGTATGACCATAAGGACTAATTTTGCATTTTTTTCAAAAATTTAAAATATGAAAATGTCGTTGACATAATCTTACTGCTGAAAGCCAATCCCCCCCTTATTTATTTAAGGGGCCAACTTATAATGGAAAATAAAAGCACAAATCCGTGGCTACCTTAAACTTCATGGCCCATGGTGTCTGAGCCAACACTCTGTTGGATGGGTTAAGACAATTCTATGAAAGTCCATTCAGCTCATCTATTTGGTATTTGTTAAGTTTTGTTTAAGGATCTCTTCATGTACATATTCACACTATTAAATTTGTAGATATAGCCAGGAACAGACACTATATTGCTGCCAATGTCAACATCTTTTTGAGATTTGGCATCTATATATAAATGATTTTGCTTTCCCTAATTGGTTGCATGAGGCTGTTCTGGTTTCATTGAATGACATATTTGCCGTCTGCCTTCTCATCAATGTTCCTTTTGTTTACCTGCTTACCCTTCACTGCCTCCAACAAGGGCAACTTCGTTCTTGCATATTGTGGACTTACCATTGTATCATTTATATGTTCTGCAGGTTGAGGGACCAAAATCTCCTGAAGAAATGCTCACGATGCTGCAGAAAGTCCTTGAAGAAAGTGCCCCTGTTCTTGTTGCTGCAAGGCTTGATGCAGAAGAAAGGTTAACTAACACACGCTTAAGGGAGGAGCAAGATGCTGCCTACAGAGCAGCACTTGAAGCTGATCAAGTACGCAACTCTTTTAACTCAAGTTTTTTCTTGTCTTATGCTGTTTAGTATGGGCCAGATGGCATGCTCCCTTCCCCATCTCTGTACCAGCAAAGACCAACCTTAAAAAGAACTATGTCACTGTTTTTCTTCTGGTGCCTTATTGCTATTTTATGTTACGTCAGGCTAGAGAACGCCAGAGGAGAGAAGAGCAAGAACGTCTTGAAAGGGAAGCTGCTGAAGCTGAGAGGAAGCGGAAGGAGGAAGAAGAAGCTCGTGAAAGAGCAGCACATGAAGCTGCAGAGAAAGAGGCTGCATTAGCAAAAATGCGGCAGGAGAAAGCATTGTCACTTGGTGCTGAACCTGAAAAAGGGCCTACTGTTACACAGGTAAATACCTCAAGTTTGAACTAAGATTTTCTAATTCCTTATGCTTTTCTTGTACTTTTGAATACTTAGTAAGTTTAGAGCATTAATTTTGATAACTATTACTACAACTTGGCCTCTTTGCTACAATCCCCCCCCTTTTTTTTTAATTATTATTACGAAGGTGTCGCAATTGAAGTTATCGTCGGCTAATACCTTTGTCAGTAGTTTGGACAAGACCTTGTTAAAATTAATTGAACCTAATGTATCCTTGTGCTTTTTTTTTTTTAAACCAGGTTTTGGTGCGGTTCCCTACTGGAGAGCGCAAGGAGAGGAGGTTTCATAGTAGTGCAATGATTCAATCTCTATATGACTATGTTGATTCTTTGGGGTGTTTAGAAGTTGAGAGTTATAGTCTTGTCTCTAACTTTCCTCGAGTCATTTATGGCCCAGAGAAACTGTCTGTGTCACTGAAAGACGCAGGATTACATCCTCAGGCCAGCCTTTTTGTGGAGCTGAACTCGTAGAGGAACCTTCAGAAAAAAAGTTTATATGATCGAAAATTAGTCCAAGATGGGACCTGCAAGTAGGACTAATTGTTGTGTTTTTCTTTTCTGTTTCAACTTGATTAGCAATGATACAATCATGTAAGATAGGTTGCCATGTCTCTCTATGAGAATCTTTGGTTTTCCCACAATGCAAATTCAGTGAAGCGGATGGCCTTAAGTGGAAAATGTGTTTGAAATAATGAGACAATGATGTTGCACATATTATCAAATTGAAAAACTGAATAAGCTTACCTCTTACTATTGTTCTATTTATAAGTAGGTTGACAGTTGTAAATCTCTTGAAATTTCCAGTCCACTGGCTTATAATTGGCGTAAAGATCTGGCCATTGTTTCGGAGAGAGACTTGGTGAAATAGACATGTATTAAGGCCCCGTTTGTTTCGACGTAAAATGATTTCTGAGAAATCATTTTACGTATTTACGGTGTTTGGCGGGGCGTAAATTAGTGGTCAAACGAAAATTGATTTCCGTTGACCGAAAATGCTTAAGTAACCGGTGGAAATTGGTTTACGAAATTAAAGATCGTAAACCAATTTCCCTTATTCCCTCAACCGACTCCTTCTAATCCCCGACGCTTCTAAACTCTTTATCGTCTCCTCAAGCAGAGGATTGTCTCGCTCAGTTCATCCCCCGCCTCTTATCTCCTTCTCGTCTCCACAAGCAAAGGACTCTCTCGCTCTACTCATCCTCTTCTCGGCTCCTCTCTCTCTGCTAGCACAGGGCTCTTTTCGACGTCAGGTAATCTCGTCTCTCTGTTTCTCTGCGTTTGAATGATTTGGTTGGACTGATTTGGTTGGACTGATTTAGATCTATTAATTTTAGATCTATCCACCTTTTGCACTTCCAGATTTGTCCACCTTTTGCACTTCCAGATTTTGATGGGAGGAGTTTTAGAGTTAAAGTTAGGTTTTGAGGCGTTTTTGGTATTTTAAGGTTTTGTGGATTTTGGTTGATGCGTGTAACTAGGTTGTTTTGGTATTTGAAAGATGGAGGAGTAGTTTTGAAGTGTGGAGAATGGGTGTGAGGAAAGTATGTGATTTGGGTCTGCGTGAGTGCACCTGCTTACAAGGTGTTTGACAATTTAACTCAGNCAGCAGTTAAAGGCCACAGTTGCATCTATCCTTGTTGTTGGAGCTATAATCTTAAAAGATATTAGATCTAAGAGACTATTACGTAGGGAACCTCATGTTAATCAAGACTATGAAAGAGGGATTTATATGGATAGTATTCTTTATGCAGGCAAGCAAAAGTGTATTGCCCAAATAAGAATGAGCCCTATAGCTTTTTTTTGAATTCTGTAAAATTCTTGCTGAGAACAATCTCATACGTGAGACCATTAACATGTCTATTAGGGAACAAGTGTTGATCTTTCTACACACTATTGGGCATAACGTGAGGTTTCGAGTGGTTGGTGGAAGGTTCTATAGATCAACTGAGTCTGTTCATCGATATTTTAGGCTTGTCCTTAAAGGAGTCTTGAGGCTATATAAACATTTAATTAAACAGCCTGACAACTCTACGCCACTGGAAATAAGGAATAATCGAAGGTTTTACCCATACTTTAAGGTTAGTTTTAAAAATTTATTTATTTATTTTTTTAAATTCAAGTAATTTGTTAAATGAATGTAACTGGTATTGGTCATCATTAGGATTGTGTTGGAGCAGTAGATGGAACTCATATTCGGGCATCTGTTCCAATCGAAATCCAAGGAAGGTTTCGTGGTCGAAAAGATCGAACAACACAAAATGTGTTAGCTGGTATTACCTTTGACATAAAATTCACATATGTATTAGCTGGTTGGGAAGGAAGTGCACATGACTCCCGTGTTTTAAATGACGCACTCACTAGGCCAGGGGGATTCAAAATTTCTGAAGGTATATAGTGATGTGTGCTTTTTTTTATGGTTGATTACCTTTTACTAGTCATGATTTTATTTTTATTGTAAACTTGTAGGTAAGTATTATCTTGGTGATGCTGGTTATGGAAATCGAAATGGAATTCTCTCCCCCTATCGTGGTGTTCGGTACCATTTGACCGAGTTTGGTAATCATCCACCTGAAAATGAAAAAGAATTATTCAATCTTCGTCATTCATCCTTACGAACCACCATTGAACGAGGGTTTGGAATTTTGAAAAGACGTTTCCGTGTGTTGGATGCAGAACCATTTTGGTCATTCCAAACACAAGTGGATGTGGTTTTAGCATGTTGTGTTATTCACAATCACATTATGGGTGTTGATCCTAATGACTCAATTATGGAAGAGTTTGTTTCTGATGTTGAATCTCTAAATCAAAGTGGTAGAGTCTACCAAACACGAAGGGAAGTTCAAGAGGAAAGTAGAGAATGGACAATCAAAAGGGATGTAATATGTCAAGCGATGTGGGATGATTATAAAAATAGGGAAAATGTGTAAATTTTTTTTTTCTTGTATGGCTTGTTGTGTATTAATTCTTATGTTAATAGTCATGTTTAAAGATGGTTATATTTCTATCGTTAATGATTTGATTGTATGATGCACGTTTGATATTTAATCTAGCTTATGATATGAGTTTGTTTCTATCTTGCATTATATTTTTATCTTTTATGCGATATTATATGTTTTTATTTTGCATTATCATTCATGTACTTGTGATTGTAGCAATGGGCAAAAGCAAGGAGAAGGACACTACAAACAAGCAATTTAGATGGTCAAAACCTATGCATAACTTGTTACTTGAAATTCTTGCTGATGAGGCTTCTAAAGGAAATAAGCCTTCAAACACATTCAAACCTGCGTCGTTTGCACTAGTTGCCAAGTCAATTAGCGAGAAATTCGGAGTTGAATGTTTACCTGAACATGTTGACAACCGCCTTCGAACCATCAAGAGCATGTGGAATATCATCGGTACCCTCCGTAAGAAGAGTGGCTTTGGATGGGATGAAAATTTGAGGATGATTACTTGTGAGAGGAAGGTGTATGATGAGGAAGTTGTGGTATGATTACTTATGTTCTTTCTTTTAACATATGCATTGTAATCATATTTGAAACTAGTTTTCTTTTATTATAACAATTATATTAATCCTTAAGTATTATTGAAAATATTTCTTTCTTTTAACAGGCACATCCAAAGCATGAACAATATTTAAATAAAAAAATTGAAATGTATGACGAGATGGCCATTGTTGTTGGTAAGGATATGGCGACAGGAAATTTTTCAAAGTCTTTTGCTGATATAGACCAGAATGATGATGCTCTTGATTCAGAACATGTGGATTTGGATTTTGATGATGCGTCGTCGAAAGGAAAAGACGTTGCTTCTTCTAATTCAGCTTCAACCAAAAGGTCACACAGGAAAAGAAGTCGTGCTGATAGTGAAGATGGTTATAGTCAGATATCTGAACAATTGAAAGAGGTTGCTTCAGCCCTTAAAGCTCTCAATAAAGGAGTCAATGCAGATCACCTTTATGAAGAAGTAATGAAAGTGGAAGGATATGACGAATTTATGCTTGTATCTGCATTTGATCATTTGATGGGAGATGAGAACGTTGCAAGAGCATTTATGGCAAAGAATGCTAAACTTAAAAAGTTTTGGATGGACAACTTCTTTAAAAACCATGGAGCTTAGGATTGTTTATGATTTAACTTTTATCGGTAGTTTAAATGTATTGTTAGAAGTTATTTATGATTTGACTTTTATAGTTTGAATGATAACATTTATGATTTAACTTGTCGGTAGTTTGAATGATAATATTTATGATTTAACTTTTTAGGTTGCTTTTTTTAATTATTTTATATTAATAATTTTATGTAGTGAATAAAAACTGATTTTTATAGGTTAATATGATTAAATAAAAATATAAAAAATATTTGTGATTTTTCGTACGCGCCAAACGCCGGAAAATGATTTCGGCGGAAATCATTTTCCTGAAAATTGATTTCCCTGAAACCATTTTACGACGGAAACCATTTTACGTCGAAACAAACGGGGCCTAAATGTGCGAATTACTTGGACAAAAAGATCATATGAAGCTTCAATGTACCTTGGGATTGGCTTTGGGCCTTTGCACATCTTAGGCAGAGGGCAAAGAAGGCCTCTTTGTGGGGGGAGCAAGCTGTCAATGAGATACAATGGTTGGGCATTGGCTCAGAGAGAGACTTGGTGAAATAGACATGTTTTGACTTGCACCTAGACAAAAAGNACCATAAGAAACTCTACTCTTCCTTAGGGCTTTGGGCCTTTTCAATGCAGCTCAGATGGAGGGTGAAGAAGGCCTCCTTTCGATGAGAGCCTTAACCCTTTGTGAGATACCTATATCGAAGAGCTAGATATATGATTGGCAACTTGGCATGGGTCTAGGATAACATACTTCCTTGGTGATTGCCGGGAGGTATACATTGCATTGCCAACATTGCACGAAAAAACCATTGATCAAAATAACAGCCATTGACTGAGATTTACAAATACAAATATTAATTTTTTTTTTTTTAAAAAAAATGTTTACTTTATTTATTGCAGTTTTTACTATAACTTTTTTAAAAACTCTAATGAGTGTTACTTAAACTAACATATCAATTTATTTAAAAGGATTAAGCTTAGGTACTGTAAAAAGAACTACAACACTTATGTTGTAATTTTTTTTAAAGGTTCAAATTTAGTTTCAAGTTTTCTACATCACTTATTTAAAAGAATTTGGTTTAAGTGTTGTAAAAAAAACTACAGCATAGGTGTTGTAGCTTTTTAAAGGTTCATATTTAATTACACTCTTTTTCTTTCTCATACAAAACTTGAAACTAAATCTAAATCTTTAAAAAAAATTACAACATAAGAGCTGTAATTGTTTTTTTTTTTTTTTTTACAGCACCTAAGCTTAATCTTAAAAGTTTAGGTGATACAATAAATAGTCACCCTAAACCCACTCAAGCAGCCTTTACATGAAAAATAATCAAAAAGTTATAAGCTCGCAATGTGGTAAGCATCCAAAGGACCCTATGGAGCCTCTCATATAAAAAGGGCACACATCCCTAGGTATGCACACTCTCTCATCTCCTATTCTGGTTTTTTTTTTTTTTTTTTTTTTTTTTTTTTTTTTTAATACAAGATATCCAATTTTACCCTTATAGCGGCTTAGCAGTACCACCGGCTCATTGTACGACTGACTTACCGAGTGTAGAGGTCAGAGTTTTGTGTTCGATTGACTAATCTCCAGTCTAATGCCACGCACCACTCTTAGCATTAAACATTTGAGTTACAGATTTTTGTTCGAGTGACTAGCTCCTAAGAGAAAGGTTACATCTAACAAGTCTTGAACCTGAGACCTATAGGATGATATTCATTAACAACCTAAAGTCTCAATAACTAGGCCAACCTCTTAGAGTTATTCTCTCTATTCAGTTTTCTCTCAAAGACCATTACTAACTTAAGTATCGAAAGCTCTCTAGTCTTTGTTTTCGATGAATTTTTTTCTCGTTTTGTTGGAGATCCATAGTCGGTGTTCAAAATTTCATATTCAATTTCACCATCTCTCTTCATATTGGAAAATTCGAAATTAAATCTAAACGTTTGAAAAAGCTATATAAGATGCGTTATAACTTTTTTTTTTACACCACCAGATCCCAATCTGTTCTAATACGTACCCTAACACCACCACACCTTAAAGCCAAAAAAAAAAAAAAATTTATACACCGCAAGCCCGGTCGATTCTCTCAACCCCAAATTGGTCCCCAGTGATGGCCAACTATTCTTTACCAGTGTCCAGTAGACTCATAATTATTATGAGTCTACGCTAAAATTTAGGCAATTAAATTGTTCTCTTGTAATCCAACATCGAAATGTCTGCTTGTTTACCAATTACCACTCCCATGAACTCTTTTAATTTCTCAAGATTTGAATTTTTGATCCGATCTGATATGTTTGGACCTTGAGATTTGGGAGGTTTTTGTTTCCTGATCTGGGATTTGTAAATTTTATTAATGGGTCCGATCTTCATCGTCTGGTTCTGTGTAGAGTTCACCAAGGTCTTTGTTTTCCTCATTTGACCTTTTTTTATTTTTTAGTTTTTTTTGTTAGATGAGAAATTAATTTGGAAAGAGAAGGAGAAGAAGATATTGGAAAACGAAAAAAAAAAATGTTTTATGATAAATCTTTATAGAAGTTACACTCGTCAGAATAGAAATTTTAAATTTAAACTTGACTTTATATATATATATATTTTTTTTAATTAAATATTTTATCCGTTGGATAATTATAAATAAACTTCCTCATAGTCCTATTTGAATTTTAATTGTGATTTACTTTAGAATCCTATTCGAATTTAAACTTATTGATGAATCTTATCCCATCCTATTTAAAGAAACATTTTTTTTTGCTATTTACGTCAATCCGACGCGTGTTGAGATAATCCTGGAATTGCACTCCAATCCCCCAATCGTGATTCTGAGCTGTTCTTCCGTTTTTGGTGCGTCTGGTTCAGGCGTCTCTTTCCTAGGGTTTCGAACGTTCAATTGAACATTAGCGCTTGGGTTTGATTAGCCATTTTTGGTGCACCAAAAGATGCAGATGATCGAGACATGGACGAATCTGGGACTGGTGTGAGGATTTGGGACCCAATTGCGAGGCCACACTGGGCTATGGAATCGAAGTCTTCGTCTTCGTCGATGTGTTATCTCGGGTACCGATTGCGGTTCCGAAAATCGGCATTTGATTCGTATTCGGTGGCTTGCGAAGCGTTCTCGGAAAAAAAGCCCCTTCTTCTTCTTCGTCTTATTGGGTTTAGAATCAAGCTGCTTTAGTAGGGTTTGCGAGGTTTGTTCTCGATCTTCCTTTTTGTTCGTCGCTTTCGTGAATTCGTCGTCGTTTTGGGGCAATGGGTTTTGGTGCGGCTCAGGAATCGGAGCCTGATGATGGTGAGGGTGTGGAGAAAGATCCGACTGGACGATACGTACGGGTAAATGGATAATTTTAGGGTTTGAATTCCGTATCTGTTTGTTTCCCATGAAAACCAAAGGCAAAGAAAAGAATTTAGATTTTTTTTTAATGATTTACGTTACAGTTATGTGAAACTCATCACAAATTGAGCCAATTATTTGGTGGATTATGTTTTCGCTTATTTTCTTGGTAACCAAACAGAGCGCATTATGTTTCCAATAATTGTTTTTTAATTGAAGGTTCAGCTGGATTTCATTATTCTATGAATAATTTGCATTAAGATTTTTAGATTTATGATGATAGCTTTGCATTAGGATGCGTCATTCCAATTAAATAATCCTTTTCAAGGCAAGGGGTTTTTTTTTTTCTTGATTTTCGTGGTCTTCACGCTTGCATTTTGACAATTTAATTGAAAGTCTAGCTTTTTATAACGTTTCTTTTTATTTCTTTGGTGGTAGTCTATCAAATGAGCATGAATAGATTGAAAATTTTAGATTTGGGAAGTCAAATAAGTAAGATGAAAATTGGAATGTCAAGCAGGAGTATTGTTATTCTTCGTGTGGTTTTGTGATTTTATGCTCTCAAACACTTTAATTATGTTGCTTGCTTTGTTGTTGAGTTGAATTGATTATACTTTTGGATTTAGTGATATAATAATCTTGATTTCTTTTGGTTTTATTCTTTCAGTATGATGAAGTGTTGGGGAGAGGAGCATTTAAGACTGTGTATGGTTCTTAAACGCATCTTATTTAATTCTCTTCTTGATGGTTTTAGTAGTTAGTTTGTAAAGTTGGTTTTTGTTTAAGAAAGAGAACTTTTTCGTTTATTTTAAATTTGTCCTGTTTTGTTTCCCTTGTTATATATAGATACAAGGCATTTGATGAAGTTGATGGAATTGAAGTTGCTTGGAACCAAGTGGACATTGAGGATGTATTGCAGTCACCAGAACAGCTGGGAAGATTATATTCAGAGGTTCATCTGCTGAAATCTTTGAAACATGAAAACATTATCAAGTTCTATAATTCTTGGGTAGATGATAAGAACAAGACCATCAACCTGATAACAGAGTTGTTCACTTCAGGGAGTTTGAGGCAGTGAGTTCCATCGACTGTCTGCTATTTTTTTTTCTTTCATTTTCTGCTTGGCTTCAATGCTTATAGCATTCTTTGTTTTTTTTTTTTTTTGGGTTTTAGATATCGCAAGAAGCATAAGAAAGTTGATATAAAGGCCATCAAGAACTGGGCAAGGCAGATTCTTCGAGGTTTAAGCTATCTACATGGCCACAATCCTCCGATTATCCACAGAGACCTGAAATGTGACAATATATTCGTTAATGGGAATAATGGAGAAGTTAAAATTGGAGATCTTGGATTGGCAACTGTCATGCAGCAGCCTACTGCACGAAGTGTTATTGGTATTAACATCCCTTTCTCTGAAAGTGTTAGTAGTTTTGACTTAACCATCTTAATTGAAGTCTGTTATTCTTTTTGTTTTTTGCACAGGCACTCCTGAGTTCATGGCTCCAGAGCTCTATGAAGAGGAATATAATAATCTTGTTGACATATATTCATTTGGCATGTGCATGTTAGAACTGGTTACATGTGAATACCCATATAGTGAATGCAAAAATCCAGCTCAAATATATAAGAAGGTTACCACCGTAAGTTTGTGACCACCTACAGTATGATTCATGCTCTACTTCAAAAAGGATGTTGTAATATTTCTTTCAATTTCCTTTCCTGCAGGGCATAAAGCCTGCTTCCCTCAGTAAAGTGAATGACCCCCAAGTTAAGCAGTTCATAGAGAAGTGTCTGGTTCCAGCATCTATGAGATTGCCAGCAGTGGAGCTCTTGAAAGATCCATTCCTTGTGACTGGAAATTCTAAGGATCTCATTTGTGATTCCCTGCTGTTACCCAATAACTTGCCGGAATTGGTGAACCCGCCACAGCTTGAATCTCATGCCATGGACATAGACTCCAACTGCAAGAAGCTCTCTGTTAGCTCAAGCATAAAAAGCATCGACGGAATGTCAAACTCTTCAACTCTAGAATTTCAGAGGTTTACTGAGAAAAACGAATTTAGGTTAAGAGGGGAGAAAAATGATGACAATACAATTTCATTAACTCTTCGCATCACTAATTCCTGTGGTAAGCAAATGTGCTGTAGAATAAGATTTCCTTTCTTTTCTTCAATTGCTAACTATATATCATTTTTTATTTAACAGGTCAGTTGAGAAACATCCATTTTGCATTTTATCTTGATTCTGATACTGCAATTTCAATAGCTGAGGAGATGGTTGAACAACTTGATCTGTCTAAAGAAGATGTGGCTGTCATTGCTGAGTTAATTGACAATTTGCTTGCCAAGCTTGTACCCAGATGGAAATCATTATTTGAGAACTGTTCAGATGAAGCAACCACTTCATTTTGTGATTCTCCTCCACTTCAGATTCGTGGAAATTTAGGGTCAGTAGAGGCTCCTGCCAAGGCAGTTGTTGAGCACCATATTCTCCCACAAATGGCTGATGTGGAAGGTGAAGACAATCAAGAATCAACCATTTCAGATATATCAGCTGAGTATAGCGACTCAATGGCCTTAGATGCCGGTTTTGACTGTGCTTTGGAGTCTCATTATTTCAGTCTTGATGAATGCCATAAAGGTTTAAATGGGTACGGTTTCAATTCAGAGTATGAGGCTTATGATCATGGTGGGCATAGTGAGAAGAGCTATGAAGCTAATGGTGAATCTGTTATGATTAACGAGCCTGCAGAGAGCTCTGCAACCTCCTGTATCAATTCATGTTCCGGAATGTTAAACAACTTTAGCTTGTCGAGCATATGTTGTCTGTCCCCGGCAGAAAAGAATCAGTGTGATGAGCTAAAGCTGGAGTTGGATGCAATTGATGCAGAGTATCACCAACGTTTGGTTGAACTCTTGAGGATGAGGGAGGAAGCAATAAGAAATGCCAAAAAAAGGTGGATGATGAAGAAAAAAAAATCTGTTATTTGATTTATTGGATTTTCTTTGCTAGGATTTTTTTTTTCCCTCTGTTTTAATAATTGCCTTTGCCCCTTGACTGTGCGTGGCAATGTGTAGGAAATCATTTTTTTTTTTTTAAGAAATTAATCAATTTGATTTCTTTTAAGCTGCGATTGTTACTGCTATGCTACTTATTTGGTGAACTTCCTGCATGATTTCAATTTAGTTCATCCATTTGTTATGTGTATTCAATTGCCTCCTTGAATATTAACACCCTAATTATGAAAGTCTTAGGGTACGTTTGGTACACAGAATTGTCATTTCTTTATGAATAAGAATGATTATTATTGAGAATATAAGAGGTTGGAATGAAATTATTATTCCTATTATTATTATTATTATTATTATTATCAATTTGGTGGAAACACGTATGCTTTCATAGGAATTCAACCAAATGCTTAATTAATATTTAAGATTTAAATTTTTTTTTTAAAAAAAGAAAAATTTTGTGGATGGCAAACCACTGGCTACTCTTACCAAAACATTAAGAGTGGTGTGACCACCATCGGTGATGTTTAGGGAGTGGCTACAATTACCCCCAAGCCATAAGAGTGGCCAGATCATACCTGATGGGTATCGGGGGTGGTCTTGGCCACCCCCAATGGTACTTGGACCATTTCCGATGTTTTGTTAGGATGTCTGGCCATTTATTGAATTCATTTAGATTTTTTTCTTAAAAAAAAAAATGGATTTGAAAAAAAGAAATGTGGTTTTTTCTTTTTTGGAAAAACACAATCTATTCTTTGGGATTGAGAAGAATATGTATTCTTTCTATTTAGAGAAATAGCACATTCTCATTGGAATAGTTATTCCCAAGAATATTGTGCAACAAAACAAAGAAATGATTATTTTATTGGAATAACCATTCTATTCTAAGGGTCTATTCTGCATATCAAACGTGGTTTAACTAAGTATAGAATATTTGGTTGTAGGATGTCAAAGAGAAAAAGGGATGAAGATCTACCACAATGTTTCTTGGCCGACTCAACTTCTAAATTTGGTCAAGAAAATAATAACAAATCTGAGAAAGCTCAAGAGGGTAACGAAGTACTTGCTATGATGAGTATAATTTTGTTGGTAGCAAACAATGGTGTCGTGAATTTCGATGGCGGCAGTAATGGGCGTACTTGTTGAGAGGCTAGGTGTGAGAGAGCGATCAGAATTTTTACAATTAAAAATTTATGTTTTTATTAATGTTTGTTGTTATTGGGTAAAGAGTTATGCAAAAGAGTCTGCTGCCTGAGCAAGAGTTGCTTTAGCAAATTTAAACAAGTTACTCGGGTAAAAGCGCCCCCTCTCACAACCCCTATAATTTCTCAAGCGAGAGATTGTAAAGAATTCAAATTCCTGTGAGAGGCAAAATATAAAGAAAGCATGATTGTCAATTGTAATGGGGTTTGATCGGATGTAATGAAATTTTTATTAAAAACAAAATGAAGGGTAAAAAAATGCAAAAAATTAAAATGTAGAATCTTTCTTTTCAAATTTCTCCAATTTGAGAGAAGTGAAAAGAGGGGGTATGAGGGGATAAGACACCCACCAAATCCTCCCTCCATCCAAACATATGGTTACATAACTTGCATTTCATTTTCTTTTCTTTCTAATTTTTTTTTTGGTTAACAGCAGCATTCATTTATCTGATGATAATTTATAAATTGTTTTTTTAACCTACTCATTAGAATTTTTCCTTTCACCATGCTTTGCACATTGAATTTAACCATTTAATTAATACTTTAATATTTTCTTTAAGTGTGAGATCAAACTTTCTATCAACAAGTGACACTTAACACGTGAAATATTTAATTAAAATGAGAAAAAACTGTAGAGTGCTCTGATATTATGTTAAATCACCAATTGTCCAAAAAAAAAAAAAAAATAGAGAGAAAAAAGTATTAAGTTTAATTATTTTATTAATACTTTACAATAACAAATGTGAAAGCTGCTCTGCAAAGGAATCATGTTGACGGCTAAAGCAAAGCCATCAAGGAGACAGTATTATTACAGGTTCAATTATCTATCCTAGCTATTTTGGACAAAGAGGGCCAACATTTTCTTCATTAAATCCTATTAAGGTTTGCTGGAACCTCCAATGATGAGGTTTTTCTGTATCAATCTATTGAAAGTTTCTCAGTTCCTCAATTTCCATACTACTATTATGAGTTTTTTCTGTATCCATATTGATATTGTGGTTCCACACCTCCGGGCAAAAAAAGCAAAACAAGGACCCATGCTCTATTAATCCTACCACAGCATAGACGAGCAATTTGATTAAACACAATCATGAACAATTGTTGAAGGGAACCATTGAACAGATGCAATATCTGGAGAAGATCCTTGGCAATGGTCTAAAATGGGGCAGACCGAGAAATATGAACCAGTTACAGAACATCAAACCCAGTAAAAATTAAACAGCAACCGAGGAACCTGCAACATATTGCAGTTTGCAAGTGAAAAAAGCCACAGAAGCTCAAGAAAGATTATTGTTTTATTTGTCTTGGAGTACAAGGAAGCGAGGCAGTTTTCCCACGTGGAACTGTAGGTTTTTTTCTTTTCCTTCTTCCTCAAAAATTGTCTATCCTCAAGAAATTTGACTTAATTTCTGTTAAAACACAAGGTTATATACCAGGCTCTGCACAGTACCATTTCCTGTCATATGGGAACTCCAACTAAAATTCAGCTTATTGACTGGAAATCAATTCCTTCAGCTCATCCAAATTCGCAAAAGATTCACCATTTAAGATGTGTGAAAAAATTACTGTACCATAACCGTAATTCTAAATCAAGAAAGTCATGCTCTCAACTCTATAGACAAGATGTAGACACCAAGACAGAATTTTTCCAGTAGTCTTGAGACATCCCCACTAGAATTTAATTCAAAAACCATCATGCACAGATACCTATTTACTATCTATCATGGCAGTTTTTTTAAGTGTGCAGACTCTATGGAGTATAAGATATCTACCATCCAGAACAGAACAGATGTCCTATATCTGACGCTATCAAGACAATATTTGGAAGCCAGTTCAGGACAAAAAAAATTCCACCGCAGAACTACAAGGACCGAAATTTTCAGCATTTTTAACCAGCAATTGGTGGACTCCATCGACACTTTGTCATTGATCTTTTCTACAACCTGATATTTAGCCAATTACATAAATCTCCTGTAGCTACAAATGGACAACTGATATGACTATATCCTACTAAATCAATCCACATGTATAATCACACTTGACAGGAGATAAGCTAGTCACCAGATGTTTGAAGTATATTTAAGTCGTCTAAGGACACAAACAAATACCATAGCCTTAGAGGTTTTCGATGCATTCAATCATCAAAACCATTATCAGTCACCTACGACGGTTTACCCCTATTTTAGCTCCAACCACATTTAAATTGAAGAAAAGGATATCAGAAGTTTTACAAGACCATTGCAAATAAAACAATCATGACTGTACTTCTATATGCAATAAGAGGTAAACTGTCAAACTATGCTATTTGAAAAGAAACAATATGTCTACTCAATTATTTCCTACACCCCTCCATTGCGATCAAGAGAGGAGCATATTAAGTCACAATTGGGAAACAACATAGTGGAACATCTAACGTTTGGTATTCCTAATCCATGACAGAGACATGTTAAGATTCCAGTGGTTCTATATATTAAAATTCAACCACACAATGAACCACAAGCATGATGGAGATAACTATTCACAATTTATTAACAAATCAATACTCTCCAATACATTTTACAGAGGAAAAGCGAGAAGAATGCACAGCAAGGAATAATGATTGAATATTTCCAATTGATGAGAATTCTTCGGACAAGATAAACAAATAGAAGCATCAATACACTTAAACTTGCATAAGGATATATAAACCGAAAATTTCATGGGTACTACCAGTTTTCCTTGACTATTTTTGACTTCTCAAGTATGAACTTCCCTTCCTTGTACTTCTGCGTTTCCTCGTATGCCCGCTCATACTTCCAACCAAGCAACTCACGGCAATCGCAGCAGTAGACATCAGCTACGGTGTGGAGACCCGTCATGAGCTGCCTGTCCTCTTTGGGTCCCACTGTAATGTTCATCGCATGGGAGAACAGAAAAGCTCGACCATGTCTCCCCTACAACATTCATAAAAAAGAAAACTTTCGATCAAGTTTCAGCATAGTCACAGCCAAAACAAAATGATCTAAGAGATACACATTAATCAAATCACATAAGTGCAAATACCCCTCTGCTTCATTCATCACAATACAACTATCCGGGTCGTTTCTAAGTTAGTTAAGTTTGAGTTGAATTCTTCATTTTAGATTTTGTTCATCTTCACTGCATCATAGTATCCATACTTTCCCCCCCCCCCTCCCCCTTTTTTTTTTAATATGTAATCGATATATCATTAAAAGCGCAAAGCGCACCTAGATACACAAAAAGGATACAAGAGCAACACCTAGCAAGAACGAGAATGACCAGACATTGAATAAGTATCACTTCTCTTTCATTGGAAAGAACAATATTTAACCTTTTGTCTTAGTTCCCAGCCTATATGGTCAACTTGATAAACATATCAGGCATTTCAACACTAAAAGCTTAAACACAGCAAAACCAACATCAAGTTCTTCACCTGAAAAGATTTAGAAATGACATCATCGTGAAGGGCAACATGGTTTCGGCAATTACAGCAACTGTACAACCTCGGCCCAACCAACTCTGCCATCGAAGACAATAATAACCGACACCGACCCTGACCCCGACCCGCTTATCGCTATCCTAAATTAACATTACAAAAAGGGTATGTAAACACAAGATCATTTCAGTACAACCGAAAATCAAAGAAATATAAATTCAAAAGAGTTATTAGAAGCTTACCTTCTTCACCACCAACAAACTGTACAGTCTCTTTGCGTATCAGCTAATCTTTGACCCGATAACTATTCTCAGAGACAAAACGGGGCAGTCATAATGTCAAGGACCAGACTTTTACTCTAAGACGATGATGTTAGAGTCTTCCACCAATAATGATGCTTACAATTAACACATATTAATAGCAACGAAAATGATATAAAGGGGTATTGATTAAGACACGATCAGTGCCAAAAACTCAAATCAACGACGAAATTCTTGTAAAGCCATTGACGAATGTTGGTGAATAACAATGAAACACATAAGGATCTGGGTAGTCGAATTTAACAAAAAAAGAGACAAAACTCCACCTCCAAGAAAAGGAAAAAAGAAAAAGAGGAAGAATTTTTAAAAAAATTCTTCAAAATTTTTCTACAAAACTTCACCTCTAAGAAAAGGAAAAAAGAAAAAGACCACAAATTTTTAAAAAACTTCTTCGAAATTTTTCTACAATGTTAGGAAATTTGCAGTGATGATCGAACTGATCAGCTGCCCAGATCATTCAATACAATAATTTTTGTATATATTAACAGAAATTTTCAGAGTTTCTAGACGAACCTGGCCAATGTGCCATGGTGGGTCTCTGTTGATGACTCTGATAGAGAGAGAGAGAGAGAGAGAGGGAGAGAGAGAGTTCTGTTGTTTTCTCTGAGCTGCTTGAGTTGTGTCGGAGTTTGGTGGGTTCTCTGATTAGAAGATGACAAATTGCATTGGTTTCTATGATCCAAGGGTTACTATACCCTTGTAACGTTAGTATAGAGGAATAAAACTGAGATTGTGGTCTAATAATATTGATTCCTTTTTTGTTAATTATTTTTTTATTAAAAGAAACTTCCACTATTCAACATCTAATATATATTCTAAAATATGTAAGTTTTTTTTTTTTAATATAATTAATAGAGAATTCAATTTTCACCGTACATTTTTTTTTTAAGAAAATATGTAATTTTAATAGAATGAAGTAGAAGAATTTCCTATGGCTCAATTTTGGAGGATTTCTTTTATTTGTATGTTATATCGTCAAACGGTCCAATCCTGCCAAAATAAGTACCCTAGGAGTTCGTAGACGAATTTTATATGGCTCAATTTTGTGCATATTCTACATTTTTTTAAAAAAAAAAAAGAAAAAAAAAGGTGCATATATCTCTAATGTTCTGCAACTTGTAGAACTAGCAGCTTAGTATGGGCTCCTTAATCTTGTGTATGGGCTTCTTCTCAACCTTACTCAAAGCCCAAAGGCATACCAGCCAGTCTTCTCTTGGCCCAAGCCTTTTCCAAGATGACATGAGGTCCAAATAGGGTACAGATACAGTTGATTTCTCCGTGGTTTTAACTTTTATCTTCTTGTAGCCTTGATAAAGGGGGGACAATTGGTTTTCGAAAAATGAGAATAAAATTATATAAGTTAATTTTATTTATGTTTTTTAAAATTTATTATTTTTATGTTGAATTCTTAATTCGGGTAAAATATTATCAGTCCTAAATATTGCATGTCAAGTTTAAGTTGAGACATGAGTATAAGATTATATATGTCAATTATAACTTAACTCACGTAATTAAACGGGTCAAATCCCTCAACTTTAACTTACTAATTTTGTATTAAGTTCGTAAATTATGTCAAAAATTACAAACTTTATCTACTTGTATTATAAACCTACCACTATTTATTAGTGACCGACTTCTAATGTAGTAAGTACTATGTGAATTTACAAATTAACATGATAATTTACGTAACAATGTCATGTCAATTATAATTAAATTTAATTATTTAGTGACTNAACATGCTAAATGTTGCATAGACTATCATATTAATTTATAAAAAAACTTTTAATAAAAGTTATAATACCCTCAATAATACTCCTTAAGAAAATAGAAAATATCGAACAAAATTCTTAAAAGACAATGTTCTTTTCCCTCCTACAAATTTTTTTTTTTCCTCTCATTTTTAAATCCGATTCACGTTGAAAATGCTCTCAGGCTTGCCAGGCCTGTATATGTCATTACATATATAATTAGATATTCCTGGTTTCAGCATTTTTTTTGGTCATTTCCATATTCAAAGAAAGAAAGAAGAAGGTGAGAGGGACCCAAATACAAACTGTCTCATGCATATTAATGACATTATTGCACGGTTATACCATTCTAAGTCTTTTAAGCAATCCAGAAAAAATAAAATAAAATAAAAATCTTTTAAATAGCTAGGCCTAACAATCCAACAGTGGACCAGCCCCAATTTGGAAGATTCTGGCTGATTGAAGCCATCGATCACACCTCTTTGTCATAGTTTTGATTGTTAATATTTTTTAGATTGTGATATATTACTTTTTATTTGAAAAAGTAATACAATATAATATAAATGTGAAAATAATTTTTAGTGTTTTATATTTTTTTATTAGTTGTTAATATTTTTATTTTAAAAAAAGAAAATATAAACCTTTTTTTTAAGTTTTTAGTTTTACATTTTAAATTTTAATCTTAATTTTTACTTATCCTGTTTTTTTTAAGATTTTTTTTTTAATTTTTATATTATAAAACAATAAAAAATATAAATTTTAAAGGTCCGGTGATGGACTAACCGCCTATTTAGAAATTTAGACAAAAAATTCACGACAAATTAATCTATTTAAATAATCGAAAACTCAAAACATCTAATTTTGCAAATTAAAAAGTGAAAACAATTTTAAATCCGAGTTTATTCAAAACTTTATGATAAATTTACCCTAATTTATAAGTGATCTAAAGCTGCCAAAGGAAATAGCAAGTTATGGAAACAGGAAATGCAACGTGGCTCCATATGAATGCTCGCGCCTTTGAAAGGACGTTTGGCGGTTTTCATATCTCCTAAGCATCCGAGCTTCTCTGTCTAAGACTTGTAGATAACAACTGTAACAAACAAGTTAGTTTTGGATCTTCCTGTTTGGTATAGCAACATTTTCAGTTGATCACTTATAATTAAAGGCCCAAAAAAGTTCTCAAAACAATTCGATCATCAAAATCCGTGGAATCATCTATCCTCAATTTTATGAACAAATTTTCTTTAAATGGATTGCAGAGAAAGTTCATCTGCTAGCTGCTTTCATATAACTAGTATTCTAACAGATACCATCAGAGGTCTAGGAGCTAGCTATGCTGTTAGTTCTTGCTCGTGCAACCCCTACGTGGGTCAGGCCGCTTCAGAAACTCACTACATGAGTTTTCTGGGACAATTATATATAACCCCCAAAAGGATCTTGACAAACGTCATTCTGTACTATTAAGAAAGCCCCCTCAGTAGAATTGACTGAATAGTCCCTGATATTCCATGAACTTTACTCCCGCACTCTTTTTAGTAGCAGATGAATTTCCCACTTCTTTGGAGCCTTTTCTTGACACCCCGTAACATGAGAGACAGGTTAAAAAAATAAACAAACCATGAGGAAATATCATCTGATATCAGAACCCTCTCAGGTAATTAACTCCCTCTAATTCCCTTGTTATTTTTCTTGTTCTACAATATTAATTCTGCAATTCCTTCTTATTGAAGTTTTTTGTTTACTGGGGTTGTTGTTTCAGTATCTAAGGATGAGAAAGATGAACCAGAAGCATCTTCATCAAAAACCATGGAAACCCAGACAAAATCCGAGGTAAACGAAGAAGAGCAAGAACCGGAAGAAAACTCACCGGTCCAACAAGTTGCTCTGACTGTACCGACAACAGACGACCCGTCCCTTCCGGTCCTCACCTTTCGAATGTGGGTCCTCGGAACCTTCTCCTGCATCCTCCTCTCCTTCCTCAACCAGTTCTTTTGGTACCGCACGGAGCCGCTCACAATCACCGCCATTTCAGCTCAGATCGCCGTCGTGCCTCTCGGCCAACTCATGGCCGCAAAGATCACCAACCGAGTGTTCTTCAAAGGTGTATTTGTGGGTCCTACGTGTTTAAGAAAAGAATCATATTTGCCATATTTGTATGACTGATTTATGTTTGATTTTATTTTTGTGAGAAAAGGAAGGCGGTGGGAGTTCACGTTGAATCCTGGGCCTTTCAATGTGAAAGAGCATGTTCTCATCACAATCTTTGCAAACTCCGGGGCCGGCACCGTCTACGCCATTCACGTTATTACCGTCGTCAAGGTGTTCTATAAAAAGCACATCACCTTCTTTGTGTCCTTTCTTGTTATTATAACAACTCAGGTTTGTTTCTCCTTCTGTTTTTTGGAACTTTTTTAAGGTTGTTTTTATTTGTGTTTGTTGATTAGGTTTGAATGGTAGGTGTTGGGGTTTGGATGGGCTGGGATATTCAGGAGGTACCTGGTGGAGCCGGCGGCTATGTGGTGGCCAGCTAATTTGGTTCAAGTTTCATTGTTCAGGTAATTTTTAGCTTATGTTTCTCTTTTTCTCGTGTAAATATGTGATTAGATGGGCAGCCTCACGTTCATGAGAGGTTGTTTCAGTGCGACCTGCTCGGGTAGTGTAAGGAGGGATTAAGATCCTTTCCGGTTAGGGTCAACGGGAGAGGAGTCGGTCAATTATAATAAGGTCTACCCGTGTTTTTTCAGCATTTTTTCTTCTACTCAATGGTTAAAAAAAATTAAAAAAAATATTCTACTGAGTGAAAGAAGAATGCTGGAGGGATGCGGGTAGACTCTCCAGTATTCCTCTTATAATAAAGGGTAAAATTGTTTTTTTAATTTCTATACGAAGAGCCGAACGAATACTATTTGAACTGTTTGGACAACTGTTTGAAAAAATAGAGCTTGATAAACTATTCCATGAATACTATAATAGTGCAATTTTATTTTACGGGATTTAAATTTGAAAATATGTCACTTTTCCTGTAGATATCCGTGCAACGACGGTTGGGTATATAAGATTCTTTTTGGGCTAATTTTGATTTTTCTAATTCTAGGGATAGAAGTATAGAACATTGTGTGTCTTTTTCGTCTCTAAGGGCCCAAAGTTCTATTACAATTATGGAGTATCATATTTAGTGATGGCTAGATAGAGACATTCGGTTGACATTATTATGGGATTCATCTTGTGGCACGCAAAAGATCCACCATAGTTCTGTTTTTCAACCAAAAAAAAAAATCTTGACAAAAAAGATTAGAGCATATCAAACAAAATAGATTAGATTGCTTGGGTCTAGGGCTTTTAATTAAGTCTATATATATATATATATATAAAAGTAGTTATGAATAAAAATTCTTAACAATTCTATTATTGGAATCGCTAGTAATTTAGACAGTAAAAAACTTATCTGTTCGAATAGATCATGAACAAATAGATTTTATAAAGACTATGTTGCATTTGGTGTTCAATTTACTAACAATTGAAACAGAAAATTGTAAACAATTCAGAACAAAGTAGTAATGATCTTGGCCTCCTTAGTTCTTGCTAGTCAAAATGCTATATGCATATATTCGTATTGTAAAAGATATGGGTTGGGCTCGTTTATTTGGTAAAGTCAAAGCAAGTTTATTGTCAGCATTATTGTTTCATAATCAAGTCAAGTTTTTACGTAAATAAATTGGCGAACATGCTTAGAAAAAGAAAATTGGTGAGCATTTTTTAAAATATATCATTCTCACATATTCTATTAATCCTATTAAAAATACATGTGAAAAACACACGCTATAATAACAAATATTAGTTTAATAAATTAGATTAGAGAAATTTCCTTCCACTTAATTTAAAAATGATTTCGGCAGTTTTTTTTTTTTTTATTCCATTGAACTTAAATTGGGGTTTTATTTTTTATTTTTTTGGGATTTAGCCATTATGCGTGCTAGACCAAATTGCTTTAAGTTGAAGTTTTTGGCACGAAGTTGCATATGGGTAGATTATTTTGTCAGAATTAAATTCAAGTTGGCCAAAACTATCAACGAAATTAATCAATTGTGAAAACTCATCATATACGTCAACTAACATGGCATTTTGCTCAAGTGAAGACAATACAGCTCGACCTAACTTTATGACTCTTTTGGAGCCACGGTTTGGTGTACCCATCAGTCAAACATTTTGTTTCCATTATTTTTCATAAAAACCCTGATTTTTTTTTTTTTTTTAGGGTAATGTTAAAAATCAAACTTTTATTTAATCATTATCATATGAATAATGATACAAGTCATTTTTTATGTCTATTTTGTGTCTATCAAAAGTCATGTAACTTTTAAAATCACCATTAAATTAAAAATCAATAATGATCCATCATAAATTTAATGATAATTTTAAAATTCACTTCACTTTTGATTGACACAAGATAGACATAGGGATTGATATATATATATATTTACTCTTATCATATTATATTGACATAACAGTATTAATTGGCATTAATTGGCATTCATTAATAAATAAATGGATGTTGTTACTATCACATCAATATAATAAGATAAAAATGTGATTTATAGTATTATTCTATTTTTTTATAGGCTCATAATTGAACCAACATGTATCAAAGTTTCAAATATCGTTACTTTCGATTAGATGACGTTCTATGGTTTTTTTTTTTTTTTTGTATTTTTTTTTAATACATACCAAATTTCAATAATAAATAGTTTTTTTAACTATCTATTATCATAAATTTGTTGATGGTTGATTTTTTTAGTCTCCTTTGCTTTGTCAGACATAATGACTAAACTTTGTGCCCAATAATTTGTTTCTTAGACAAATGCAACGTTTAAAGAATGTATTTGCATGGATGCTATTTTTTAATTGTTATAACTTTCCCAAAAGAAAAAAGAAGGCTTTTTTGTAGTGGAAAATGCTCGAATATTATGGTTATTACGGCTTTTACTATAATTTTTTTACAAATTCAAATGACAATATTTAAATAGTAAAAAAAATTAAACAATAAAAATTAATAAATAAATTTTATTGTTTAGTAGCTGACGTGATTTTATATTGATCAAGCAAAACATTTTCTGTGACAGGGCTCTGCACGAAAGAGAAGAACGGCCCAAAGGTGGATTGACACGAACCCAATTCTTTTTGATAGCCTTCATTTGCAGCTTTGCTTACTATGTCTTACCGGGCTACCTCTTTGAAATGCTAACCTCCTTCTCTTGGATATGTTGGATATTTCCCAAATCCGTCCTGGCCCAGCAGCTCGGTTCTGGGCTCTATGGACTTGGAATTGCCGCTGTTGGGCTTGACTGGTCCACCATCTCTGCTTACCTTGGAAGCCCACTTGCAAGTCCATGGTTTGCCACAGCAAATGTTGCTGCAGGGTTCGTTTTTGTCATGTACATTTTGACTCCCATCTGCTATTGGCTTGATGTTTACAAGGCCAAAACCTTCCCAATATTTTCCGATGACCTCTTCACCTCAACTGGCCAAGAGTACAATATTTCTTCCATCATTGACTCTAATTTTCACCTTGACATTGCTGCCTATGAACGTGAAGGGCCTCTTTATCTCAGCACTTTTTTTGCAATGACTTATGGTGTTGGTTTTGCTGCACTTACTGCTACAATTGTACATGTAGCTCTCTTCCATGGAAGGTACATTCTCACATCCAAATCTTAGAAGTGTAATGCTACCGACACTCTCATTTTACTTTCTTTTCTCTATTATTTGACATGAGAATTACCAAATTAAAGCGATCCGGTGGTCGCAGCCACCAGATTACACGTTGGGAGAGGATGGACAAATTTTTGTTTAGATTGACGTGAAAGGATCACATTGCATTGTCATGTCAAACAATATAAGATGTGGGAGTAAAAGAGAAATGCTATTTTGCATTTTCTATTATTCTTCTAACATTTTCAACTGACGTAGCGTGCTCAATTCACCTTTGAATTTTTTTTTTCCTTTTTATTTAAGATTGATATAAAGGTGGATTGAGTATGTCACATCAGCTGAGAATACACGAAAAATGCAAAATAACATTTTCGGGAGTAAATAGGAGTGTCATAGTTAAAATGTATTATCATAAAGTAATGTTATCCTTCACACTCATTTATCGCACCGGTTGACATTGCGTGTTTTAAGTTACTTACACTTTTTTTTTTGTGGTTGACATGAAAGTCACTAAAAAATACACTACGTCAGCCGGTATAACATGAGTGTGAAGAGTAGCATTACTCATTATCATGTAAACTTTTTTTTAAAGAGTAATGTTACTTTTCACACCATTTATCACATTTATGTCACACTTGACATCGCTTGTTTTAAGTAGTTTTTCATATCAGTTACTTAAAATGCGCCACATAAGCCTGTGTGATAAATGAGTGTGAAAAGTAAACATAAAAGCGCTGAGGCAGCTGGTTAAAGTTCATTTTTAGCTGTGGAATGCAGGGAAATATGGGAGCAAAGCAAATCAAGTTTTCAAGAGAAATCAATGGACATACACACAAAACTCATGAGGAAGTACAAGCAAGTCCCAGAGTGGTGGTTTGTGATCATTCTTATAGCAAACATTGCCTTGACAATATTTGCTTGCCAGTATTACAATGACCAGCTTCAGCTGCCTTGGTGGGGTGTTTTACTTGCATGTGGTATTGCCATTTTGTTCACTCTTCCAATCGGAATAATCACTGCTATTACAAATCAGGTAATTTCTTTTCACATTTATATAAAATCTTTTGGAGCCAAAATTTCAACGAGACAACTCATTAGAAGACAGAAATGTTTATCTTTTTTTGTCATGACAGACACCAGGGTTGAACATCATCACCGAGTATATAATTGGGTACATCTACCCTGGATACCCTGTCGCTAACATGTGCTTCAAGGTGTACGGTTACATAAGTATGACACAGGCCGTAACCTTTCTGCAAGACTTCAAGCTTGGTCACTACATGAAAATCCCTCCTAGAACAATGTTCATGGCACAGGTTACCCAATATCCCTTAGTTCACTCTTCTTCCTCTTAAGCCCCCATTAATTTGTTTCGGCGTAAAATATTTTTTTGAATAAAGTTTTTCTTACTTTTGACTGTTTGGTGCGACATATTTTCAGTTGATTATGAAAACAACATTCACGAAACGTAAAATAATTTACGTATTTCTTCTGCATAAACTATTTTTCGTTGCTTTTTCATACTTTTAGGCAATCAATTGCGAAAGGGCCTATTTGTTTGAACAGATATCAAATTGTCTAAACATCTGTTTGGGTAGATAGGCCTCACAAAGACTCTCTTACAATTGTCTACCCAATTATATTAGATCTCAATTATACCCTAAAGGTCTTCTACTTTCAGATTATATAAAAATATAAAAAATACTTGGCAATTCTCCATACGAACTAAATGCAAAATCATGTTTTTATAACAATTTTAGGCCCAAACAAACGGGTCTAAATTTATATGCTTGCATAATTATCAATAACTCTTGACCTTTGCTTAGGTTGTTGGAACCTTGATAGCTGCGATCGTGTACTTGAGCACAGCATGGTGGCTAATGGAAACCATCCCCGACATCTGCGAGGATACATCCTCGGTGTGGACTTGCCCAGCCGATACAGTGTTTTATGATGCATCTGTAATCTGGGGTTTGATCGGTCCTCGCAGAATTTTTGGAGACTTGGGGACTTACGAGGCAATCAACTGGTTCTTCCTCGCCGGAGCCATTGCTCCTATTCTTGTGTGGCTGGCGGCCAAGGCCTTCCCACAGCAAGAATGGATTAGGCTCATAAACATGCCGGTCTTGATCGGTGCCACCGGAAGCATGCCGCCGGCTACTGCAGTCAACTACACTACTTGGGTAATTGTTGGTTTCCTCTCCGGATTTGTTGTGTATAGGTATAAGCCGGATTGGTGGAGGCGTCACAATTATGTTCTTTCTGGGGCACTCGATGCTGGCCTTGCCTTCATGGGGGTGCTTTTGTATTTTTGCTTGGGTTTGGAGGATGTTAGCCTCAGTTGGTGGGGAAATGACCTTGATGGCTGTGCCTTGGCTTCCTGCCCAACGGCCAAAGGAGTTGTCGTTGAAGGTTGTCCGGTTGTCTACTAAAGAGCCTGGTCGGAAAATGTTCCGCTGCTACAGTTTTTATTACAATACCTTTACATTCACGTGACAATTCATACGAGTGTCACTTAGTACGACATGAATGAAAAAATACAAAAAAATACAAAAAAAAAAAAAATTATTTAGTAGTTGACAACAAATATTTATCACGCTAATTTGTAAGAAACGTACTTACCATAAAAAGTGTACTAATTCTGGCAGCATTCATTGTTTGTGTATGTAATCCTGTCAAAGTGACTTTCTACAATAGAATTCTTACCAAATTGGTAAAAAGTTGGTGAAAAAAAAAAAAAAATCCAAATGTTATAGGAGGTTGAATACTTGTTTCTTGCATTCAGGAATCACTGGATTTGAAATTGTTTTCTTGGGTTTTAATACAAAATCCACTCACAAGATATTTCTGAATTGTAATAACTTATTCATGTTCGATGTGGGATTTGGGATCCAAGTTACTAGCAATTTAGATAGTAAATTTGGCAAAATTTTGATGAGACTCATTTATCCNGAACAGGTTTCGTTCGGCCTACCTACTTATTAAGGCAGATATAACTCGTAAAAACTCTCACATAATTGTTGAAAATCAAGATCTCTAAACATTTATGGAAAACAAACAGTCAATTAGCTGCAACAGCAATTGAACCTTTCAGTTACATAGAAGTGTTCCAAAATTTCATCTTAGCAGTGAAAAAGGACTTTTTACTTAACTGCAACAGCTATGGAATAGAACTACAATTATGATTCCCAGCAAATAAAATAAATGCTCCATGCATATACTCATCTTAATTTGATGTTCTCGACGATCTCTTTTCAATTGAACCTTTCAAATGAATGGGTTGGTAGAAAAATGGGTATTTTTAAGATACAAGTACATCAGAAATAATATTGGTATATAAATTATATTAAATTATACATATATGATATATGCAAACAGATTAAGATCTTATATAATGTTTAGGATAATTTTATTAAGTAATTATATATGTCAATTTTCATGTTCACTAAAATTGATGTGTCTTTTAAAATTAATATTAAATTTATGATGAATAATTATTGACTTTTGATCTTGATTTTAAAAGTCATATCACTTTTAATAGACATAAAATATACATAAAAGTTGAAATGTATCATTACTCAATTCTATTATGAAATTTTCCTAAATATAATAATTAATTTTTAAACTCAATCTTATCCTAAGTCTAGTCCGAGCACAACTAGTAAAAATTGGATCGGTATTTTTACAATTAAATTGTTTGAATTAGGTGGCATAGAGGGCAAGTAGTTTGAAGTGTAGGGCTTACTTATCCGAAACCGATGAGCCAATAATCCTATATATATATATATTGAAATGGAACCTCAATGAATTCATTAATCAGAATGCGCTTGTTCAACAATTACAAGATGATGAATAAAATCAGGACTCTCCTAGTACCAAACAAGGTCTAAAGATTGGTGTAAAGCTTCCTTTGCCAACCGATGGGCTGGTTCGTTTGCTTCCCTACGAACATGTGATATATTCCATAGAGTCAGGCTATGTAGAATGGCCTGAGTATCTGCTATTAATTGGCCATATCTAGTTCAAGACGGCAATAGTCCTATATATAGGGTTGACTCGACTACGAGAAAATTTTTATTTATAAAAAGAGTAATGTTATATACTGCATTTTTATTTTATAATTATTTTACAATATTAACGTAGTAGTCAAACCAACCTCTATATCAGTCCTAATTAAAAAAAAAAAAAATCAGTCAACATTATTAAATAAAAAATGTACTAATGTAGTTGCTAGCATTACTAGATGTAAGGTGTTTTTTTTTTTTTTTCTTGCTTTTTTGGTTGTAAGTCATTGTAAAGTTCTTGAATCCCTAAATCCGAACAAAACCTTGAATCCCTAAAACCCGCCATTCCTAAAACCTTGTCTTCAGCCAAAAACCAAAACATAAAAATAAATAAAAATAAGAAATTTAATAAACTTCTTGTTGGATTGGCTACTCCAACCGAACTCTTTCTCAGTGCCACAGTTAGAGACAGAGAACCATGGAAACCCGATCGGACGGCAACGAAGACACCGTGGCGAGAATGAAAGCCTTCCATCAACAGCTCGAAGCTCGCATGGAGTCCCAGCACAATACCCACCTCGACCTTTTGGCTTCTCTCCAATCCATCGTGCCCAACATCGTCTCCTCCATCGATCTCTCTCTGAAGGTCGTCTCCACATTCAATCACCGACCCTTCACTCCCACGCCCACTCTCCCAAACCCCAACCCCAACCTCAACGCTATCAAACCCACCACCAAACCAGCCTTGCCCACCCACACCCAAGACCTAGAACCGGTTCGGGCTCGCGAGCCTGAGAGCGAGCCAGTGAATCCCTTGTCGTTGGTGCGGTCGATGGTAGCTGTTTGTCTCTTGGGTCGGGTCCCATTCGCGCCGATCGACTCGTCGACGGTGCTGAGGAAGCTGGAGAACGATCAGAACACGACGCCGGCGGAGAGGGCGGCGCTGAGAGATCTCGGAGGTGAGTCCGGGGCGATACTGGCGGTGGAGATGGCGTTGAGGTCGATGGCTGAGGATAATGGTGGGATTGACTTGGAGGCCTTTGAGGTGAGTGGGAAATCGCGAGTCATGGTCTTGGGGATCGATAGGACTCGGCTTCTGAGAGAGTTGCCGGAGAGCAAGCACGAGACTTTGGGTAGTGATGTGAGTGTGAATAATGCGAATGTGAATGTGGGTCAGTTTCAGAGTCAGCAATTGGTGGATGTGAATGGTGGAGTTGGAATGTTTGGTCAGAGGCCAATGCAGGACATGTGGGTGGGACCTGGCGGCGAGCCGATGATGCCGCCGCCCGGGCCAAGGGGGCTAAGAGGAGGTGGTGGGGTGATGGGGATGGGCAGAGGGGTTGGTGTTCATCCATTGCATAGGCCAATGGGTGTGATGCAGAAGATGAGGACTGAGGAGGATGATATGAAGGATCTTGAGGCATTGTTGAAAAAGAAGTCTTTTATGGAGTTGCAGAAATCAAAGACTGGTGAGGAGCTTTTGGACCTCATTCACCGGCCTACTGCTAGGGAAACTGCTGTGGCTGAAAAGGTTTGTTTTTGGAACTTCTATAGCCATTTCTTACAACAGTGTATACTTCAATATATACTGCTATCCGGAAGTGCTTAGATTTAGGTCAACAATCCATGTTTACTTATATCTGCGGGTATTAGTTGCAACGTTAGTTCCTTGCAAATACTTTTGCTTGCGCAGATCATTAGAGTGTTCATGTTTTTTTTGTTGTAAATTTTGTTTTCAGTTCAAAACCATAGGTGGTCCGAACCTGAAGGAGTACTGTTCATCCCTAACAAAAGAGGATTGCCGGCGTCAATCTGGTTCCTTTATGGCATGTGAGAAGGTTAGTAAGTAGAGTTTGTAAGCATTTTTTTAGTAGCACAGAACATGCTTATGACCATGAATTCTTGTTTCTTGAATTTTGTCATCAGCATTTTCCCTGCACCTAACACACATACAAAGATACATGCATATGCATATATATAACAGGCAGTGGCAAAGCCAGGAATTTATATTTCAGGGGGCAGAACTGAAGTTATGTTGATTAAATATTTTTTACTTTTTTTTTTGCGATATGCTTTGTATTCTACTATGTATATTGACACAAAATAATATTATAAAAACAATTCAAGATGCAAATGAAGTGTTTTGTAACCCAATAGGTGTACAAGGAGAAGTTTATCTCTCAAACTTGACATATATGTGCCAAGATTGATAAAAATATTGAGGATCTTTCGACTTTCTCTAATCAATATCACATGAGTGAGTAGAAGTTCTTTTCCTTAATAATGAAACAAAATAAAAATATCTATTGAGCTAAGGAATTGAAATTCAAGATCAAATCACATACAAATTAAAACAAAATTTTGATAAATATAAACTAGAAAAATAGATTAAAACAAAAAAAGAAAAATATTGAAAATTTAGCAGTGGCTTTTTGGATTGGAGTGCTCGTAGAAGTGGACTAGTGCCATTGCTATGTGACCAGAAAACGGAGACAAAAGGGAGTATGGTGGAAAGTCTAAGCTTTGTTGGGTTTTGCTGTTTTGTGGGTTTCGGGATTGAGGGCTTGTCGGGTTTTTGGGTTTGTGGGTTTGAGGGTTCTCGTGTTTGGGCCTCTTGTGTATACTGCCTATGTACTTAGGAGCGCCTTACGCTTTTTAATAAATTTTCTTACTTATCAAAAAAAAAAAAAAAGTCTAAGCTTTGTTGTTTCCTACTTTGATTTGAGATGATCTTATGATGACCATGTGGTCATAGTAATTATATGAATGGGAAATCAATTTGAGTAATTCATATAGTGAGTTAGTTTAGAATTTCTAGTAAAAAGTGGTATACTTTTGAAAGAAACATATAACACACACACATGCTCAGGAAAAAAAAAAACACACGCAGAGTTCTTATTGGGATTTGTGGGGATGTAAGTGCAGCCACTAGGAAACTCCCTCACACGCAGACATATATATAAAGCCACTTTTCATAATCCTTGGAGGGGTCATGACCCTCGTGGTCTACATGTGGCTTCACCACCTCTTGTCTTCATGTGGCTCTGTTGCTGCGAACATGTATTTAGTCAAATTCAGATAAACTTTTTACTCAAATCAATCACTAAAAACCTCAAGTGAGCCTCTTATAAATAGCTGGAGCTCATCCTAAGAGCAAGTCAAAGTATAATGCAAGTAGTTGGATTTCATTGTAGTTATAGTAATCAATCATTTTTTTTTAATAAGTAATCGAAAAATATTATTAAAAGCGTAAAGGCGCCGCTAAGCATACTAAGTACACAGGAAGTATGCCAGAGAAAGCACCTAATCGACAAATGTCATTCTAGTGACTAATTGACTCGTAACTTCATTCTTGACGTTTGGATGTCAACTTGATTTTTTTTAGTAGTTGAACACTAGCATTATCTTTCAATTTGTTCCAATACAAAAAGATATTTTGAAGAAAGCTCAAGCATATCACAAGATGCAATATGGATAGAGCACGTGGAGTGGTGATATGAAAAGTGAGAAAATAGAAAGGGATACATTCAGATGTGGTGTTTCTTAGGCTTTTAAACACATGTTGGTAAATATTAAATTTTTAAATGTTGTAGTAGACAAGCATACTGTTGTGGTACATGTTATACTTTTCCCGGAATAGGCAGAAGGTCTTCGGCTAGGCTTCAATGATACCAACAAGTTAACTAATTCTGGACATGGGTGTCAATTTCATTTGAGGCAGCCAAATCTCTTGTAACGGGCTAAGGTTTTCTTTGACTTGTAGCCTCACAGTTCGCTGAATAGTCTCATTCGATCAGCTTTCCTTGTCTGAGAAAAGAGAAATCATTTGACAATTTAGTTGTATAGAATATTATTATTCATGTGAAGTCATTTGACTTTGTTTGGAGGAGCTTCAAATCTTAGTTCTTTTAATGATACTAATAATTTGTTCTATCCTCCTCATATGGCCAGAGATCACCTTGATCTTGAAATTTATGAATATTTTTGCTTTCTTTGTGTTGACAATTTCAAGTCTTTCCAGGTTCATTTTCGGCGAATAATTGCTCCACATACTGACATCAATTTAGGGGACTGTTCTTTTCTAGATACTTGTCGTCACATGAAGGTAATTTTTCTCCCCTGAAACAACATTTTTACTGGGTTTATGTATTCTTAAATGCTTTTGTTCTCTTTGTTTTTACATGGAGTAATGTATTTTTGACAGACATGCAAATATGTTCATTACGAGATAGACCAAATGCCTGATGTGCTTCCTCCTCCTAAACCACTAAAGCGTGCTGAATATTGTTCAGAAGTAGAACTTGGAGAACCACAATGGATTAATTGTGATATCCGGAACTTTAGAATGGACATTTTAGGGCAATTTGGAGTTATAATGGCAGATCCACCATGGGACATTCATATGGAGTTGCCTTATGGGACCATGGCTGATGATGAAATGCGCAATCTGAATGTTCCTGCATTGCAGACTCATGGTCTAATTTTTCTTTGGGTCACTGGCCGTGCAATGGAGCTTGGACGTGAATGGTGTGTGCTTATTTTTTGCCATCTGTCAACTATAATGTTCATAACTCTCTGATGGATGGTTATTGATTTTGGCTGAGAAGCTTAAAATATGCTACATATGCTTATTCCTTACTTTTGGCTCACAAGCATATTACTATCCTTTTTGCAGTTTAGAACTTTGGGGGTACAAGCGTATTGAGGAGGTCATTTGGGTGAAGACTAATCAGCTTCAGCGAATAATTAGAACAGGGAGGACAGGTCACTGGCTCAATCACAGTAAGGAGCATTGCCTTGTTGGAATAAAGGGTAGTCCAGAAGTAAACAGGAACATCGATACTGATGTCATTGTTGCTGAAGTTCGAGAGACTAGCCGTAAGCCAGATGAGGTGAGTAGAACACATATCTTATAGTTTTTATGGTTATCACTTCCTGGTACCTTAACTGGTATGCTCTTATGAACATTAGTGCTTCCTGTAATAGGGTTGCAAGTTACGACATGCTGATGGCCACATTCTTTCACCATAATTTTTGTGCCTTATGCTCAATGGTTATACTATAAGCATTATCTTATGATTATTTAGAAATAATTTATATCCAGGTTTACTACATAACTTGAGTTGATAAATATGTTGCTGCAGATGTACCCTTTGCTGGAGAGGATAAGTCCAAGAACAAGAAAGCTGGAATTGTTTGCTCGCATGCACAACACTCATGCAGGGTATTTTTCTTGACCCATACTTGTGCTTCTTGTCATATTTTTCTTGGCCTCATTCCTATTTATCAGCAACTTAATCATTTTGACAATAATGAGATAAAGGTGCTTGAGGGTTTTTTTTTTTTTTTTTGTAAAGACCTGAAGACCAGCTGGACCATCTAATTTTGACAATAATATCTGAGGCTAAATGATTTTGAACGAAATTAAAATGTTGTGACCTGGGATCCTGCGTTATTACTGCTTCCTAACCGTAGAGGCCTTCTTTATTATGCTCTTTTGCTGTCCATGGGACTTGGTGATTTAGAAATAGGCTTTGCAGTTTTGCGCTCATGTTGCAGACAAGCTTTTATTTTTATTTTTATTAAGTAATCAAAATATTATTAAAAGCGTAAGGCGCTCATAAGTACACAAGAAATATACAAGAGAAAATACCTAGTTAGAAGAAAAAAAAAAAACTCAAAAATCATGAAAACTTAGGACCAAAGGAGAATATAAACAGCTGTCTAAAAATAAAGAGTATTGAAGAAAAAAAAAATTGAGCTCTTTCATCGTCCTCTTGCGATCTTGAAAACTCCTATAATTTCCTTGCATCTAAATACACCATAAAAAACAAGAGGGTGCCATCTTTCACACAGCAACATTCTTGCTTCCAAACAAATTGCATCTTGGTATATGGGTTTTGTTTCGCTACATGTTGATTACTTCTGAACTGTCTTTTTATCAGGTGGATGTCACTTGGTAATCAATTGAATGGAGTAAGATTAGTTGATGAAGGTCTGCGAGCAAGGTTCAAGGCCGCATACCCAGATGTGGAGGTGCAGCCCGCTTCCCCTCCAAGAGCTTCTGCCATGGAAGTAGACTCTGGTCCTGCTGCTCAAATGAGGAGCCCCTTTCAGGCAACTGACTCGAAGTCCACAGCTATGCAGTTTACAGAGCCTGCAGCTCTATAGGCACCCTCTATGCTGCTTCTGAAGAGAAGCCAATGGCCGTCGATGTTGTCGTGGTCAGCTGAGTATCGTCAGTTCCGTCGTAACTCCTCAATCAAACAGGCTTTCAATTGCTCTGGAGAAACAGGGGATCCTTACCATTTTTCTTGAAGCATTCGCTGATATTTAATCTTCTAAAAGGAAGCACAAGAAACACTCCCTCTGAGGTTTTGTTAGATCAGGTTACATGTGTAAATTATATGATAAGAGCATGTAAACTAACATTTATTCTGGGTGCCTAGAAAGTATATCCCATAGCTGTTAATTTCTTGTTGCATGATTTGCTTCCTTTTCCTTTTCCCATGTGAAGGTAGGAAAAGTATGGTCTTTTACCTTACTCTGTTAATTAAAGTGAATTTTGCAATTAGTGTAACTGGGAGCACATATCCTTTGCATTGTTTCTTTACATTGCACAAAATTTAAACCATATATATAGGGCCCATATTGAGCACTAACAACAAAAGTAATTAATAATGAATATTATTGAATCCAAAATTGACTTAAGCTCTTAGATTAAAGTAGCATCCCAAATTATTTTCCCCAACACAAACCCCCCACCACTCTTTTACCTTTTTTTTTCTTGGTCAAAATCTTCAGCAGATTTTTGTGCTCTATGATAATTGCCACTCTTGAACATGGATAAATCTTCTACAATTTTAAGGGAATTGTAAATTTTAAAATTATATGGTGATATGTTACCGATGAGAATTGAGTATATTTTTATAAGGTTCTTGCGTTTTATGTCGTAGAAAAACTTTGAGTAAAAAACGGTTTTTTAGTTTATTAAAGAAGCGTCTTTTAAAAAGTGAGAAAAAATATTTTGGAATGAATTTTTTTTTGGATGTCTTGGTAACATGCCACCTTTTTAATAAATAGAATTTTTGCAAACTGTTCAATGCAATAAACGGCCTGAATTCAAAAAAAATTTGAGAATTTACAATTTTCTTAAAATTGTCGTGGATCTTGATCAACTGAGGTGACAATTTATGTGAAACTTATCACATCAATCATTAAACAATTAAATTTATCTGTCAAATTTTGTTTAATTTTTTTACTATTAAAGTATTGTCACATAAATGTGGCAATTCGTATTCACGTCATATCAAGATATGAATATAAAACTATATATATTAATCATAATTTAAATCATTTAATTAAATGAGTCAAACCTCTTAACCTTAATTGGTTAATTTTTATACTAATTCGTATCAAATTTGCAAATGTGTAACTTGTTATCACGTAAATTTGCAAAGGAGTTGCAGTAAAAACTAAAAACTTTTCGATCCAAATATTTTCCTTCCTGTGACGCTACTTTCTGATTCACGTGTGTGAGACGCAGGTACAGAAACTGTCGGGAGCAACGCGCATCCCCATGACCCCAGCTGGCAAGTACCTAAATTAATGGAACAGAGAAATCTTGACACCGGCAATAATATCGGGCGGTGTTGTCTCGGAGGTATACAGATTGATTCATCTTTCTTTTTTTTACATTGAAAGTTGAAACTGGAATCATCTTTTCTTAGAAAAAAGCAAAAGAGAAAGTGACATTTACAGTTCATAGACCCTCCCTTGGAAATTCAAAATCAAATATGCATAACATTTAAAGAACAAACGTATACCAAATTTGAACAAAATCATTATATAAGTTGCTTCCAAGAATTACAAAGCCAAAAATTTCAAATTAATGTAGAAAAAAAAAATACCAAAGTGGGAAAAAAAGAATCATTTTCAAATGAATTCTGAACAATTATGTTGTTCTTCACATGATGCCACCAACTAATGCAGATACCAGAAATCCAGCAAGAGCTGCTATGAAGATTGGGACGGCGCTTAGTGAAGGCGAAGAAGAAGAAATAGCAGAGGAAGGCGGTTGTGGGATTGAACCAAAAACAGTTGGGTAAGAGGGTGAAATATCCGGCAATGCACTAGGACCATAGGAATTAGGAGCAGAAGACCCATTACCAGAAACAGAAATGTGGAGCTTCTGATTCTCCCCGCAATGCCCTTGCTCTCCACTGGTGAAGTAGAATTCCCCATGTGAAGTGATGTTGAAAAGAGAATTGCCATTTTTCATGTACAAGATTGGATCTTTAAGGTTGCAGCTGTTGAAGGATTCTCCCGTGACTTGTATCAGTGAATCTTGGCTTGGTGGGTATAAAAACACTGAATTATATAGAAAAAGAAAACGAACCCAGAAATCAGAAACCAGCAAGAGAGGAAGATGAATCAGATGAGGAAGAATTGATGATTGGAAACTTACAGAGAGAATCTCCAATCTTGAGGGTGTGATATTTGGACCATATGGTGTAGACTTGGGGATTTGCTGATGTGGGTATTCCCCAGGCGTCTAAATCTCCAACCTTGTACTGGTAGCAGAAGACATTGGTTTGCAGTAATACGAGGAACTGAAAAGCCAACAAGAAGTGGTACCTCGTACTTCTGAGATTCGCCATCTTAGAGCTTCTCACAACTCTCTCTTTCTCAAATTTAAGAGCCAGCTGAGCCAAGAGCCTGGACGCTGGACGACTGAATCTTATTGGCTCGGGTGTCCACAGGCTGTGATTTCTTTAACAAGCAGAAACAAATAAGATTTACCTGAATGCCCCTCTTCCTGGTAAGATTGACTTAGAGCTGGTAAATCGTGATCCGGGTTTGGGTCGTTTTGAAGGGGGGATACAAGACTAATTACATAAACTATAACTCGACTTATTTAATTAAATTGATCAGGTCTTTAAATTTTAATTCATTAATTTTGTGTTGGGTTTGTGTCAGAACCCTAAATGTCGCATATTGGATTCGGATCGTGTCGAAACAGATATAAGACTATATAAGTCAACTTTAACCCAATTTAATTAAAAAGGTAAGACCCCTCAACTATAATCCATTAATGTCACATTTTCAGGTCATGTCAAAAATTAAATGCTCGAAATTGACTCGAGTTATGTTCTGGTTATTTTAGTAGGTGAAAAATATTACACCTACAACTCTTTTACAACTTGTTAACACGTGTCAGCATATGATTATAGAGTTATCAACAAAAAAAAAAAAAAAGCTGACTTGGCTTCAATCACTTGGTTACCTGTGACAGTAAATTGTAAAAGAGTTGTATATGTATCAATTAGCATTACTCTTAGTTGGCCTCAAATGGTAAAACTCATAGTGAGAAGAAAAATACTAGACTTGCAAACTGATTTACAATTTTTTTACAACTTAGTGATACATGTAATCGTTTATTTAAACCACATGAGACCTCCAATTATTTACAAAGGCCCGGTAGACTTAGGAGAGAGGAACATTTAACTGAATAATGGCACATGGGCCAGTTGGATAGTCACCCATTAGTGCATCTCGAAAAATAGACAGATGAGTTAATGTTTTCTCAAATACTATTAGTTGCATGATTGAACTGAATAATATCATGTTCATCATCATGTGGGGAAGACAAGAGATAGCGGTGCAACCTGTCCCCCCTCACATGGTTGGTCTTTCAGATATTGAATCTTCTTTGTTTATTTTTGAAGAAAAAACCAGTTAAATTTCATCCACAACTTGCATATTGCTTATTCTCATTTATCTTTCCAAGGAATTATTTTGGTGACCTATTAGCCCTCTTGTTGTTTAGGGGATTTGGTTTATCTGAAAGCCATTAATCACTGTAATCCCAATTGATGTAAGACGACAAACCCAAGCAGACAGTACAATGTGCTCCACTCGAGCGGAACAGCCCATGCGGCGCCAGATCGAGCAGTCTTTGACAGTGAAAGTATAAGAAAAAATGATTTTCACTCGCAGATTCGAGATCCATGCTGTGCAAACAATGGCTTAAGTAAATGCAAAGAGGTTGTGCATGAGCCAGAAAAATTGTTCTAAACCAAATTCAAAAGCACTAGTGTCGGTTCCTCTTAACTCTTTCAGCTTCGTATGATTTTCTTTCCTTTATCTCTCTGTTTAATTTACAAAGAACAGTCACCTTGAAAATCAAAAGAACCACCGCCACAAAAGTAGCAATTGAATTTTCGAACAATGGCCCATTTCATAGAGCTTTTTATAATAGTTACCGGGATGCCACTAGGTGGGCTCTTTTCTAAAGTCTATATAATCATTCTCTTCTATATTATCAAATTTTTGTGTGGATAAAGTTTTCTTTTAAATTGAATTACAGTTAATTCTTTCAACTCAATTTATTAAACTTACATTTATCTTAATGCATTTGTTTTTCATGAACACGTGCCCTAAGATGTCAACTTAATAGATTGAGTCGGAGAAAACTTGTCCTTTTTATATCATTTCATTTACATAAATTAGTTAAAAAAAAAAAACATTGTTGCAGTAAGCAGGGCAATGGAATTAGAGTTTTAACAAAAATATGTGCTACAGAAGGGGGAGAAATATAGAATGAAAAAAATGAAAAGAAACTGTGAATAGAAAAAAAATGTGGAATTATAAGAATTGAAAAGCTATGATTACATATTATGGCAAACACCTTAAATTTTGAAATGCCCGAGCTTATGCAGCACCAGTTTACAGTAATTGCAGAAGACAAGATCTAAAAGCACTAACTATATAATTCTTTTACCTACTCATCTCTTTTATGTTAATGGCCACCACCTCGTAGCTCCCCTGAAAATCTTTATGCCTTCTTATCAAGGACTCAACCAACATTCTCCCTCTTTCCTTATTAATCCAAACAGCAACCAGAATGCACCTCCAACAATTCACAATAAGACAATGCGGCTGGTTTTAACCTTCAAAACTTCCAAAGGTTATTCTTCTTCCAAATCAATCAGACATTTAATGGCTCTTCTTCCACAGACCTCTCCAGTGCTGTCCAGTCTTGTGGTTCTACAAGCAAATACATATTGTAAATGATCATATCAATAAAAACCCAGGTTTAAATGAATCTCCACATCAGAAAGTTACAGCTTCTAGGTGCAACCGCAATACATATGTAATACTTACAACAACTTATATATTTTGCTTTCTAAACAAAGAAGTAAATCATGGGAATCTAACACAAATTGTGGAACTTACTTGACTTTTGGCTCTCTACAATCGTCATGAGCCGCCTCTGCAGTATTGCAGCCACAAAGAGAAAAATCGAGCACATGCCGAACATGATGGTCATGGGAAACCCATCAACCTTCAAAAGGGAAAGCATACTAACAAACTGTTAGTAATAGAGAGAAGGCTACTCATAACACATTGTGCATTCATTGTCCAATCCCATATTGTACATCAAATCTCATAAAAGAGCAATAGTGTCACTCACATTGTACAGCACAATGCAGACAAAGATGTTTAGAGGAATGCGAAAGAAGTTCATGATGGTGCTCCTTGCCTCCTCAGGAATGTATTGGGACCTCATCTTCATGATAGATGGCCAGAATATCCCCACACAGGCCTCAAACGCGCAGAAACCAACAACCAGAATACACCCCGAAAAGGAGATACTTCCACCTTTCACTTTGGACGGTGCTATCAAGAACTGTTCAGAATTCCCAAAAATAATAATAGTACCACCCAGTGTTTCCACTGTTAACCAGATCTTAGCAAAGGGAAACATTTGAATTTACATATACATATAAAGAAAATAGAGGAATCAAAATTTTACAACATACACTGGTTATAATGGGGAGCAGGAGGGATGCTGAGGAGATGACAAAAACAATCTGCATGTAGCTCTCAACTTTGGGAGATGATTGAGCCATCAGTCGAGATGCAATGGAGCTTCCCAACATTGAAGACAACATGAATGTTGCAAATATGAAACCGTGCGGAATGTCCTCTCCATTTGGGCTCAGAGCAGGAGTCCAGAGGAACACAAAGGTGTACATTGAGCCTTCAAATAGGGATTGTATGGCACCCAGCAATGCGATTTTCTCATCTGATCCCATGCGGAATGTTAAAATTGAAAGAACTTCGAAAGAGAGAGAAAGAGATAGAGCAAAGAAATACATGGATAGACCATAATGGAAGTCTCTTGATTATATTTCTACCTTTTTGTTCAAAATGACAGTGATTAACCAAAACTGGTCAACTTTTGGCAGTTAAAATTCCTAGATGGTGTCCATTAGTGAGTCTAGACCCTCTATGCACAGGAAAAGGAACCAAGGGAAACGTGTAGTGACAAGTTGCATTTGTGCTCCACTAATCTTTATCTAATTTATTAGTCTTTCTATCCACTCACAATATGTGGACTGTAATTTGATAGTCTAGAAAATTATACGTGCTAGCTTACGAATCTAATGAAGCTAATTTTTATTCATAAAAGATCAAGTATTTAAATAGAATCAAAACAGAGGGTTAGGGATTCACCAGAAGCAATGGCCACAGCAGCACCCTTGAACTGTGTAAGTAAGTCCTTGCTTTCTGAAGGGTCTCCATAGTTTTCACTCCAAGATGACATTATAACTGCCATGCCAATTGCCAGAAAGCATGCGGCCGCATCAAATGGAGAAACAGGGCCAAATCCCAGATTATCAACAAGTAGATTTCCAAACAACCCAGATACAATAGCAACCAGACCATTGCCAAGAAATATTGCCTTCGAGAATGTTATTGAAAGCCATTGCTGCTCAAAACCCCTCTGCAAATATCAACAGGGATTGTAATAAAATTACAAAAACAACATATAAGAGCAGGAAAATTTGAAATAAAAAATCCACAGCATCGGTTGAAACCCATGGAAAATCCAACAGATTTCCATATGCTTATATAAAAATTAGGAAGTAACTGCAGGCAGGGACAGAATCAAAATTTTCCACGGGGAGGGGCCAATGTAAAAATAAGGGGTCAAGTTTATTTTTAAGCGGGGCCAAACTTAGCTTTTAAGCCTAAAAATACATATATATTTAACATTAAAAAAAAAAAAAAATTAAAGAAAATTTTAAAACCAAGGGGGGCCATGGCCCCCCTTGGTCTAAGAATGGGTCCGTCCCTGACGGCAGGGGATGACATCATTGACCTCATCAAAGAGAGGTTCAACCACATATAAATCACCAGAACTGCTGGGAATATGTTAATCCATGAAATTGCTCAAGGATATGTTAATCAAGATTATTGCATCATAAACAGTCATTATAACCTGTTATTAATTTGATCTGCAGAACTTAATTTATCAGCAGAGCAGTGACGCACCTTATTGTGTTCTGCAACAAGCCAAGACTCAAAAGCTGAAAAGAGTAGAGAAGTGGCAATTCCTCCCAATATGCGCCCCACCATTAAAACTTTGTACTGAGGAGAATGTTTGGTGATGCAGCTTAGAATATAAGTTATGCAGTAAGTAACACATGCCCTCTTCCGACCCCTGGATTTGGCAGGTGATGAATTACAAAATAATAATTTGATAAAAAGCAAACAAAAGAAATCAAAATATGTGATCTTACTGTTTATCAGCTAGAGATCCAACAATTGTCCCAAACAACATAGAGGATCCAAACCCCGCAATGAAGAGTTGCCCAATATCCCCCTTTCCAAACCCATACTGACTGTAAAGGTAGTAAACATATGGACCCTGCAGCCAATCCCCGGCTATTGCCGCAATCCATTTAATTAGATTCAGTAAAATATGGAAAATGTCAGAGATCCAAACACCGTCAATTCAACCAGTTCTTAATAATTGAGACAATTATTGATCATCAACTGTTTTCCCTAGAATAGACGTTGTAAATATCATTACAGTCAACAGATCTTGGCACCACACAATAAGGAAATAATTTATGGAAGTTTAATTAGTGTCAATTAACATGAATAAGCGCCACAAGGCAGAAGCAACAACAAATCAATGGCGAAGGTTTGTCCTGATATAAAGACAAGCGGATCATACCGACACTCGGAACAAACATCATGTTCCTGTATATGATTACCACCCAAAACTTTAACGGCCCATTTGATAGCGGAAACATTATCCACCAGGGAAAAAAAAAACAAAAAATGAAAGAAAGAAGAAAAGAAGAAAAGGAAACATGATAGTGAATCTCTAGTTCTACATGTATGAAACCAGAGAAACCAAAAATAAACACTCATACTAGTTGGGTCCTTATTTCTCCTAAGGAGAGTTTAATCTCAAATTTTATGTTCTTTTTCATTCTGATCCTTCACTTTGTCATCAACCAAACAGATGAAATCACAATTCCATGCCACAGCCACCCCCCCCCCCCGAGCACAAACAAATCCCAGATCCAAATAAATAAACAGCATTGACACACCCACTAATCATGAAAATCCCACTAACCGGAACAAACCCACATGAACAAACAAGAGGAACGCCCACATTACACTAAATTTAGCTTGAACAAACAAAACCCAGGTGAGATATTACGAAAAGACGCCAGATCTAACGCGTACCCATCATGAGAGAGTAAACGAGGAGGTAGTTGTTCTTAAAGGAATTGAAAGCAGAGGGGGTGTTGATACGATCTTTGCTGCTTTTGCTCAGCTCCAATGCTGCCACCACCGCCGAGAGACCACCGAACACCAAGAAGTAGAAGAGCTCCATTCTCAGCCTTGGAGATCAATCTCTGAGAGAGGGAGGGAGGGAGGAGAGAGAGAGAGTGAGCGAGGAGGAAAAGGGTGGTGCGGTGCTGTTAAAAGGACGTTGTCAATGTCATTTTCGTGGTTTTTATGGGTGGGATTTTCATTTTTATGGAAATCAGAGGGTTTATTGTCTCGATTTCATGATTTCCCGGGAATTCCATTTTCCACACTTACAAAGAAAAAGTTTCCACTTCTTTGCTTTGGTCAATGGGTGGAATTGCTCTACTTATTTGTAATTAGGATTGTGAAAATAATAGTCTTTTTTTTATTTTTTTTAATAGGGTATCCAAAGATTGTAAGGCATTCATTTTTATTTTTTTATTTTTTGTTTTTTTATTTTTTTCTATACAATCCGGGGAAAGGGAATGTTAAGCATTCGATTATTCTCTAAGACATAAATTTTAGAATACCATAATATAATTCCTCATAGTTTGATTTATTATATTTGTTCATCTCAGTTTCTAGGATAAAAAAGGACAGAAATAAGACCTCTAGTAAATGTTCGAGTACCAAGCATTAGGACACGAAATAACTCTCTTTAAAAAAACACTCGGCAAAATAATCATATATAACTTCGAGAAAAGAGATCTCTCCTCTAAAACGGGTTGCAATGGTTAAATTTGGGTAATTGTTTACATAAAAAAACATGAGTTTAGTAAAGTTGTAAGATCATATATATAGCGGATGATATTTGTCTATGTTTAGTCAGTACGTAACCCACATGAGCCTAGTTAGGGATTTATAAATCTACATGAGCCAAATTAAGCCTAGGAGGTCTTTGGCCCACACAAAAGTTACGCGGGTTATTAGAAAGCCTAGTCTCGAACAACTTTCCTCCTCTATTCTACACTCAAGAGGAAAAATAGATTAGGTATTTACGCATTTATGACGTTCTTTCCCCACTCTGTGCAGTGTTACGTGAGGATCATAAAATGCTAGTCAAATCCTAGGTTTGAAAAGATGTCTTATGCAGCTATGCTAACCCATGCAATTATGAAAGTCTATTTTTCCCTTCCTCAAGACAAAAGATAGAATCATAAATGTTGGTCATATCCCGTATCTAGATAGGTCTGTCTGCATTTATTAGAAGTGATGTAAGGTTGACAGAGCGAGAAGAGAGGACATTAGGCACCAATAAAGAAGAAAGGACCAGATCTCGAGAAAAGAAAATGAAGTCTGCACGAAAGAAACATATAAGGAAAGAAAGTGAGCAAAGAAGAAAAGCAATATCTAAAACTATATTACAAATGGTATTAGAAGGATGTGACTGGCATTCAACTATACTAACATATTATATGTTAATTACAAATTCAGTAATAATTTTTAAAAATAGAATAATAAGAAAAGGAAATGTAGCATTTTTCATAAATGAATATGTAAACAAAGTTAATGATTGTGTGGTTTAGAGTGTTTAGACTATGAGGAATCAAACATGTAATGTATATAAATGGATTGTAAATTGTAATTGGTAAACCATATTTGCCTTTGTGCGGCATGTCGTTTGACTCAGCAGTAACCAATGCGAGGGCTTTCCCTTTTGCATCGAATAAACAGTCTGGATTTAAGGCAAATACTAATCTCATCAGCGAGACGCAATGATCCAAAGGTAATTGTAAGTCCTCTGCTGCTTAAGCAAATGCATCAGACAATTTAGAGGGCCTGCACCATTAGTCTACGTACTTATGGTAAACAACATAAGGTGTCAGCGCGCCGTCCATAGGGATTCTCTCAATTTCAAGTAAATGAAGAAAAAAAAAATCATTTTACAAATTAAATTTATTTTATTATACTTAACGGTGTGTATAGTATCTCGTTCCAAAATGGAAGATAATTTCTTCAAACAATTGGCATGGTTCCAAGCCAAGTGATTATCATCTTTGTCATCAACGCGGAACCTGTTTGGCAAAGGGTTTAAGGTTTAGGTTTTTAAAATCTTGAAAAAAAATCATATTAAAACATTTTAACTTTTTATATTTCATCAATAACTTTTTAACAATTTTTTTCATTTTTTATATCACATCAAACATATTTATTACTATTTAAATAAAAAACAAAACTTTTTTACTTTTTCATACAAAAAATTTACAACATTCCTTTTATTTTATATCACATCAAAACTCAAAAACCTTCAACCCAACTATTAGAATTCACACAATATGTGTAAGGTGAACCTAACTCAACTCTAAAAGACGCCTTGAGAAGTGAGGATGTTACCCTTATAAGGAGCATATTGATTAGTTTCTCTAGCAATGTGGGACTTCTAACACGCTCCCTCACGTGTGGCGGGAGGACATCCAAGCCAACACGTAGAAACGGGTGACGGTGGGGCCACAAACTAAAAACCTTGCTCTGATACCATATTAGAATTCACACAATATGTGAAAGGTGAGCCTAACTCAACTTCAAAAGACGCCTTGAGAAGTGAGGATGCCACAATCTTATAAGGAGCACATTGACTAGTTTCTCTAACAATGTGGGACTTCTAACACCAATCCTTTGCCAAACATACCCATAAGAAATTTGTGAAAATTTGTTACTACATTCTTTAGTATTAATAGAATTCGTTGCTTCAGGTTTAAATCTTTCATGTAAATTCGTAAAACACCCTACTTTTGCCTCTTTGAACCGAAGTTGTGCATCCCTTTTCATGTAGCATGAGGCCATATAGATCTTACAATAATAAGGAGTTTGATAATCTTCGAAGAATCGGTTTGCCATAAAAACCCAAGTGAAAGGATTTTTACCTTTAAATCTTGGGAATTCCAGCTTCATTCGTTGTTGTAAGTTTCCCTTACCCCAAATGATTTTGCTTTTTGATGGCTATTTTCATTTCTATAGGACTTAATTGTGACATTGTTCTCATAATTTCTTTGATTTTGTGCATATATTGTGTCAATTTCTCCAAACCTTTTTCGTCCCTATCTTGCTTATGTTGCCGTTGCTTCAAATTTGCTTCATGTTGTTGTTTCAAACTTGCAACATCTTCAAAGAGTTGAGCTATTTTTTTGTTCCTTCGACCATGCCATGTCATGATGTTCTGATACCATTTGTAATGTATTTTCTTGAAATGAAGTGTAATTGGATTGATATTTGAAATTTATGATGAATGTGGCCTTAGTGAGATGAAATATGAAACGAAGGGCTGAGTAGGAAATTGAGTAGAAGATGAATGAAAACTCTAAATGCAATTGATGAAGCACAGAATTAATTGGTTGAAGTGATTTGTTTCTTATTTTATTTAGTATTATTTAGAATTTTATATATTTTTCTATTTGTTCTTTATAATAAATTCTATTTTTTTTTTCTATTCTTACAATAAATTCTATTTGTTATAATGAAATTGTTTTGTAAAATAGTTTTGTTTGTTGTCCCATCAGTCAAATAAATCAAATAATTTCATTATGTCCCTTCTAATATCGTTTTTTCTCTATTTCGTAGGAATAACCGATACATTCTCAGCCTCCAATACAATGAACAACTTTAATGAACTTTCTTCATTTCCTTACATTTAGACCCATGGGCCTTTTATAGACTCATGTCCTAACTAAGATAACAAGACAACTAACAAAGTAATAACTCTTACAATTAAAATGGCCTAACTATTATTAAAATCGGTTTAACTACTCAGCTAACCTAAATAATGAAAAATGGACTACAACCATTTAGCCTAATTACCTTAATTAGACTTGTTATTGTAGGAATTGAGGACATGACAGAGTTGCCAAAGACGTAACTGCCTTCGGAGATATCAAAGATGACATTACAGAAGCCTCAGCGGCGGAGCCAGAAGTTTAGTTCAGTGGGGTCAAGGTCTTTTTTTATTTTTTTATTTTTTTAAATTGAATGAATATTGATTAAAAATATTAAAGAATATAACTAACGAAATACATAAATAATTCAACAAAATTTAATTATTTTTTTAAAACATATAAATTTAACTTTCAATTTATTTTGTCAAGCATAACACATTAATTTATTTAATTGTCCTCAACTATGATGGTAATCATTAGGATGGTAATTATAATTTCTTTTTTCTTAAGCAATAATCTATCGACGGATTTACTAAATCTACTTTGATACGAGCTCGTGTACATTTGTGTACACCTTTAAAAATAAAATAGCTAAACACTTAAAATTAAATTGTTGAATGGCCTGAAGAAGATAAATTTGACTGATTGAAAGATCTATTATAAGGATAATGACAATTTGATTGCCGTGGTATATAATATAGTTGAACTTATTTCAAACGTTGCAAATGCAACTCATATGTTCAATATATATTAAGTTTTTATATTAGTGTTAATCAAAACATATATACTTAGATTTTTAAAGGTTGCAAAACGCATCGTTTCAACCTTTGGTCTCAATTAAAGAATGTCTTTCATTTGTTTGACATATATTTCAAAATGACAAAACCTTGTATGAGTCACAGTTTATAACCAAAAACTAAAATCAATCAATGGCCACAATATTAACCGCTGCGTTTGGTAGAAAAAAATTAAGAAGACTTGAAGTCTTCTTCTATTAACGCTGCGTTTCGTAACCGCAGTATTACCAAGCCGCTTCAGTCAGTAAAACTTAAAACGCAACGTTTCTATTTAAGTTAGACGCAGCGTTTTTGTCATAGAATTATAGAAACCAAAACAGACTTTAAGTCGTCTTCTTCCTTCGTTCTTTAACCCTAAGCTCTGAAACTCTGAACACAAATTTACACGAAACAATGATGAAACGAGAAGGTAAAAACACAGAGAATTTGACATCAAGGACTCAATCCCGAATCGTCATAGAAAAATTTTGCCCCCTGATGAGTGGCTAAGGGTGGACAACTAGGGGCAAAGGAGAACTTCTCACCTGGGTAAAAACAAAAATTGGGGGGTTGAAGGGGGGGGGGGGGGGGGGCATTTGACCAATTGACTCCCCTTGACCCCCCTCCCTCCGCCCTGAGAAGCCTTGATCCTCACTTGGGGCGTTTAGCCACTACCCGCGACCCATCGCGGGGGAGAACCCACTCCCCGCGCCGATGGGGGGACGAAAAACGTGCTCTTCATTTTTTTTTTTATTTGTACTTTTTATTTTATTATCTTTGTTTTTTTTAGGTTGATGTACCAAGTGACACTAATGTACAATAAACTTGGACAGCACACTCATGGAGAGATCTATTGTAAATAATTGAAAACTCATGCATCTAATTTTTAAAATTAAAAAATGATGAAAAGAATTCAAATCGTGTATTTATTTATAATTTGTGATACATTTACCATCTTCCTTTTTCCTTTTTTCTTTTTTCTTTATAAATTAAAAAAAAAAACTAAACTGAACTATGTCACACGGTTTTTAAAAAAAATTACATTTATGCTTACTTGAACTAATATCAAATTCAACAACTTTATAATCTAAGAGTTTAATATAAAATTAATTTTTAGTTTATTTGTTCCAAAGTCATAACTTAATTCTAAAAGTTCATGCACGTAACACTTTTATTGAATAATTATGGTGATGGACATGATTATAACTACAGTTCCCTTAATGTTATCTCATTTACAACAATTGAGCATGGACCATATTTATTCTGTTAAATACAAACACTAATTTTCTCATTAATTAACTCCCATTATTTCTTATTAGCATCATCAGAGCCCTCCATCAAACCCATCTTAAACCTCTTCACATCCTCCACGGCCGCGCTCCTGAAGAGCCCCACATCCACGGCACCAGACACCATGTGATACCCGCGCCTCCTCAGATCATCAGGCCCATCGAACGGCGACGCGATCCCGGCCAAGTAGGCCCCACCACCAAGCACGGCCTTCTCGGCGNACCCTCATCGTCTCCTTCACCTTGTTGTTCCCCATGTCCCCCAGGTACCCCATGCTGAAACTCAGATCCCGCGGGCCTATTTGAATGCAATCCACCCCATCAACGGCCGCGATCTCTTCCGCGTTCTTGACCCCCTCCTCCGACTCCACCTGGCACATGATCAGCAACTTCTCCTCATAACTACTCAAATACCCTTCGTCGATGCCGAAACTCGAGGCCCTCACGACTGTGTTGGCCGAGCCGCGGACACCATTGGGCGGGAAACGACAATACGACACAGCCTGCTTGGCGGCATTTGGGCCGTGGATCATGGGGAACATGATCCCCTGTGGACCAAGATCTAGGGCCTTCTTCGCCCAAGTGGGGCAGTTCTCGGGCAGCCGGAGGATCGCGGGGGTGCCCGTGGCAGCGAGCGCGTGAAGGCAGGAGAGCGAGTTAGAGACGCCGCCGGGGCCGTGCTCCATGTCGACGACGACGTAGTCGTAGCCGGCGAGGCCGGCGATCTCGGCCAATGTGGGAGAGAAGCTGAGGAGGAAGAGGCCGTAGAGGGACTCGCCATTATGGAGACGGGATTTGAGGGTTTTGGGGGTGGAGATTGTGGAGAGATCTGAGAGTGTGGAGGGTGCGGGATGGGTTTTGGATGAAGCGGAGGCGGCGGCGGTGTGGTGAAAGTGAAGACTTGTCTGAGGGTTGAGAGAACGGAGGTGGCGCGACGATAGCTCAAGGTACCGCCATGGTGTTGTTTGGAACTTCGGACGCCGAGAATGTACCAGTACAGTATTGTAGCAAATAAATTTAGGAATAAGTATAATACCCGAATGACGATAATTGTGGTGCCTCAATTAGGTTTATATAGCCTTCCGTATGTTCTTTGAGAGATGGAGATCGGATTTTGTCTTCCAATCCTTTAAATTGTCGATCGAAGGCGGCTCCTGCATCTCCTGCGTGAATCCTCAACTTAATGACTTGGTCCTATATTACTTAGAGAAAAAAATAGCTTTATTAGATATTAATAGCAATTTTATTAAAATTTTATTCACTACCTAGAATCTAGAGAAAAATCTAAAAAAGCCCTTATAACAATTTTCGTTGATGGTATTTAAACTAATGAAACAGACCAGGGATGGTCAATAGATCGTCCGAGCTTAAAAATAAGTTTAAGAAGGGCTTTTAAAATATAAAATATAAAATATTATTTAATTTCATTTATATTTTTTCAACAAAAAAAATCTATGCTTTTGAATGTAATATTACCTTATTAAACTTTATATACGTTCATAGTTTTGTCTAACGTTTATTTTCAATTTGGAAAGGACTTAAGTCTTATGAGCTATATCTATCATTATGCTCTTTATTAGACCTTAGGTAATTGCCTAATTTGACAAATGAAGAGGCTGGCCCGTGTTAAAGTATATACATGAAGCTCAATACCTGAAATATAACCATTCTCATTAAATCATGAAGGACGCAATAGTTCATTAAATTAAGAAGATCTAAAATAGTTATTACAAGACTGATTTCATTCACCCTTTTTATTTTCAATTAAAACTATTCATTTTCTTAATGAAATAATCATTCCAACATAACAAACAAACGTATCCTTATTGTTTGGACAGAGTTTCCTCCAAACTGAGTTAGGAACTCCTTCAACCTTATCTATAAAAATTACAAAGTTCCATTGCAGGAGAAGTACATGCATGTTGTAATGCAATGAAAAAATGATATAAACACATGATTTTTATAAAAAAATTCGACTTTGTCGTTGCAATAAAAATACAAACAAAAAAAAAATAACTTATGAGTTATTTATGGTACCTGTAAGCCTCGACAGATCATAACTGTATGAGTTAACCTCCGACAAACAAAAAAAATTTTCTGCAGAAGGATTTAAGCATAGGATTCTCATCCAACTCATTACTTCCAATGCCTCGGGGCTGTAAAAGCATTTTCAAAATGCAGATTTTTATGAAAAATGAGCTTGTTGGGCATAAGTTGATTGCCTCTTTGCGGTCAATTGGCGCAATACCAATTGTCTCTTCCCTCTAAAACCCAGTTTTAGCCCTCCACACCCAAATTGAATGCTGGACTGAAACCTTGCTTCGGCTCACACCCTCAGCTGCATCCCCCAAAGAGCAAGCATGAATCAAATTTCAGCCCTGATCACCCGGACCAGATTTCGGAGGATTACATTTAGACAAATCCAAATCTGAAGTAGTACCATAATGACTTTCTTTTGGACCAAATTCCAGCATGAGTTCCAAAAAAAGACATAAATCCATAAAGAAGCTCAACCGATCACCAAGCCACTTTGAAGCCATTCTCCCTGTTTAACGCACACTATTTGGCTGGAAGATCTTCCCCCAATCTACTGCAGAGAAACCCCCTATGTTGACTAAACGAACCTAGCGTCAAATCGATTACAAGCTGACAAAGCGGTCCAAATGCATATCATTATCCCATTCAACATACCTTTAATTCACATCACCACCATTTTATTACAGGTCGACACAATAGATTGATAGACCACATTGGATAAAAAATTACCTCACACAAAAAATTAAAAGGAAAAGTCTATTTTCAGCTTTTCAAAACTTCTACCAACCCGAAGTAAAAAAATATTAAATTTTTTCTTTTTGTTTTTTTAAAATACTATATACAAAGAGAGTTGATGGGTGGATGCTTGTGGACACCAAGCATCCCCCAAAATTAAAAATAGGTTTACCCATTTTACCACATCAGCATTATATTTTAAAATAAAAAACTAAAAAACAAGAAAATAGAAATAAATAAAAAAAAAAAAAAAAACCATGTTGCTTCCCCCATATGCGCGGTGAGTGGGTCTCCCCCGCGATGGTCATGGGTGTTGCAAACGCCGCGAGTGAGATCAAGAACCTGTAAGTCATCTTGAATACCTCCAATGCGCTATACGTCTTTAGCACTTTTCATCTCAAAATCCCCTACAATAACAAGTCGAATACGGGTAATAGGCTAAATGGTGTAGTCCATTTTTTAATTATAGGTAGTTACGTTAGTTAAGCCGATGAATAAGAGTAGGCCATTTTAATTGTAGAGTTAGTTACTTGTAGTGTCTGTACAAGTAAGACATGATTCTATAAAAAGGCAGGTTAATGTAAAAGTTGTATTTGTCAGTTGTCTTGTTGTCATAGTTAGGACATGAGTCTATAATGTGAGTAACTTGTCGAGTATGTGTCCACATGTGAAAAATCATAAAGGAAAGAGAGTTAATATACTTAAGTGATCAAGCCCATTAACGTTAGGCTTGGAAGAATAGTGTCTAAATAACAAGAAATGAAAAAGTTCATAAAGTTGGTTATGTATGTGGAGCTAGAAGCGTATCGGTTAAAATAGGAAAAAAACGACTTAGAAATAAAGAAATTATTTTGGATTTAATTTGACGATGGACAACAAACAAAACTTTTACAAAAAATTTATTATAACAAGTAATTAATATAAATGAACAAATAAAAATATATAAAAGTCTACATATTACTAAATAAATAACAAATAAATAAAAACGAACAAAATAAGAAATACAATAGAGTGCTCTTATCGAAATGCCTGTGATCTCAACCAATTTTGTGCTTCATCAATTTCAATTAGAATTTCATTCTTCTTCTATCAATTTCCTAATCAACCCTTCGTTTTCAATTTCAATCTCACTACAACATTCCATGCTAAATTTCAAATACAACAAAATTACAGCCTTTATTTAAGAAAATACATATAAATATATCGAACATCTGACACCAAAAAATACCAACTCCCCCCTTTGAAGATGTGCAATTGAACAACAAACATGAAGCAGATTGAAGCAACACAACATAAGCAAGATATGGGACGAAAAGGTTTGAGAAAATGACACAATAATATGCACGAAATCAAAGAAATTATGAAACTAGATGTCACAATTAAGCCCGTATAAATAAAAGAGTACCATCAAAAAAATAATCATTTTGGTAAGGGAACTACAACAACGAATGAAGCGAATTCCAAGATTAAAGAAAAATCTTCACTTGGGTTTGATGCAAACTGGGTATGTTTGGCAAAGGGTTGGTCGAGTTTTTGAGTTTATGTGAATATAAATAAAAAGAATGTGTAAATTTTTGTATAAAAAAGTAAAATTTGTTTTTTATTGAATTAATAACATGTTGAATTGATATAAAAAATGAAAAAATTGTTAAAAAGTTATTGATGAATATAAAAAGTAAAATGTTTTAATTATTTTTTCAAGATTTTAAAACCTAAACCTTAACCTTTGCCAAACAGGTCCGGTTGATACAAAGATGTAACACTTGGAAACCATGCCAATTGTTGAAGAAATTGTCTCCATTTTGGAATAATGAGATACCATACACCACCGTTAAGTATAATAAATAAATTTAATTTGGAAATATGATTTTTTTTTTTTTCATTTACTTGAAATTGAGAGAAGTCCCTATGGACCGGCGCAGCATGTGACACCTTATGTTGTTACCATAAGTACGTAGACTAATGGTGAGCGCCTCTAAAATTGTCCTGAGCAATTGGCGTAGAGCAGCAGAGGATTTGCTTACATACTTTGGATCATTGGCCCTCGCGATGAATTAGCAAATTTGCCTTAAATCCAGACTGTTTATTCGATGCAAAAGGGAAAGCACCCGCATTGGTACTGCTGTGTCAAGCGACATGCCGACAAAGCAAAATATGGTTTACCAATTACAATTTACAATCCTATTATGAGATCAGTACATGTTGATTCCTCATAGCTAAACACTCTAAAAGCCACACAATCATTAACTTGTTAATTTCATTAAAAATGCTAATTTCCTTTTACCTTCTTATCCTGTTTATTTTAAAAAATTATCACGAATTGTAATTAACATAAATATGTAGTACAGTTGAATCCAGTCACATCCTTTCTAATACCAGTTTGTATAAGTAGTTAAG